>JAQIWA010001480.1:0-18148 GCA_034693305.1 Eueremaeus valkanovi | reverse complement strand
ACATCTCTTTCAATAACGTAAGCATTCAAACACTCAATGCTTTCGTCGATAAGTTTGGCTCACATTTAGTCAGCTTTAGATGCAATCCGATTTACAAACATAAATATGACCCGAATATTCTGAAATCACTGCCAAACCTCAGAGAAGTCAATTTATTGTCTTATAAACCATTGAGTGGTCAGGAAAATGCATTGAAAAATCTGAACAGACTCATTTTGAGACTCAGTCGCGAAGATATGAAAGTAATTGAAACGATATTTAATACAAATAAAAATAGTCTCAAATGTATTGATGTCTATATTGATGAACAATATCGAATTGAACGAGAACCAATTGAATTTATATACAATCAGTTAATAAAAGTAAATAAGTTGAAGAAATTGATTGTCTTTGACCACTACTACTACAGACATCACGGATGTGGTACCAGACCGCACTTTCCAATGGCTATGTTTGTCAGAAATATCGGAATCAATTGCCAACAAATTATATCATTAAACCTGAATTTTGAATCAGAATATTCGTCCGACAGTTCAGAGATATTCAAATCAATGAAGTATTTCAAACGACTCAAGGGTTTGGTTCTCCGTTTGCATCAAAAAGAGATAAATAAAGAATTGGATTATTCGAGTGAATCACTGAATGAATGCACAGATTTAAAGCATTTAGATTTGAGTATTACTAATATTAGGGACAACTTCTTCACTAATATTGACATTAATTTACCTAAACTTCAATATATGAATACTAAATATACTGTAATAACTGATTATGCGATCAATTGTTTGTCCAACTGTCAACACTTCAATCAATACAATTCAGTTCATACGATGATTATAATCAAAGTAATGACGATTTCAAAACTCAATTATTGACAACTCATGAAAATCTTTGTTCCGCTTCTTATAATCTAATTAAAAATAATCCGAAACTAAAATCTTTTGATTATATCTGTACTAACCTTACAATTACTATAACCGACGAATCAATATATGAAATGAGAAAAACTGGTCTTAACATGAATTCCAGTGCAACTGATTTGTTGAATAAATGCTTTGATTACAGGCAATAAATAGAAGAACCCAGGCACTATTATAATAATAAATGCATTTATGTAAATATTGTCTTGGTACTTCTTGCAATCAATGATAATTCAAATGAATAATAAAATGTAATCCATTATTAAATCAATTATTAAAATGAAATTAATTTGAAAATAATAATCATTTGTCATAATTCTGTTTGAGGTCATCACAAGAGATAATTCAAATCTGATTGTAGAGTCATCCAGGTGAAATTATTTGCAAAGCTCAGGTTCATTTTGAATCTAATGAGAGTTTACTAGAAATAATACGACATAGTTTAGAAGTGGAAATGTAGCAAAAGTCGTGATCAGTTAAATTTTCACCTTTGAATGAGTTCAAAGCTGATATGGAAAATGTATTAGCAAGCTATTAATTATTCAAACCAATTGATTAGGATTTTGACTATAAGTTCAGAATTGTTTTAGAAAACTGATAAATAAAATAAATTATTATATTTTGTATTAACACTATTCATATGATAGCACTCATTGATCAGGCTTTCAGTCGATAGGCCGTAAAAATATTTAAAATGTGAATAAAACAGAATAATAATAATTTTGTATTCGTTTGAAATAAATAGTAATTAAATTAATTGTGAGAAATGAGAGATTCATTCAGTGATAGAATTTGTGACGATTTATGTGAAGTCTTATTAAGTTTTCTGACATTTGAGGACAAAATCCGTTTTGAATGTGTTTCCAAACAATTCAGACGAACTGTTTATCGAAAGCAATACAAAGTGTTAATCCTTCCGACTTATACTTATGGCAACGGCTCAACGCCTTTGTGAGTAAATCCTAATTTATTTCAATAATTATATTCATATAATTATATTTGATTTTATAGCGAAGGCCCGAATTTCTTGTGGTTATCAACGGATAAATACGGATTGTCAGACGTATTCTTCAATTTGCAGCCATTGGAGAGTGTATTACAAAAATGTCAATCAATTAATAGCATTCGATTCGATATGGAAATTGATCCATATCCTTGGCATGAATGCGGCCAACCAATACTCACACTAATTAATAATTTCTGTAATAATTTGAGAGAAATTCACATCTCTTTCAATAACGTAAGCATTCAAACACTCAATGCTTTCGTCGATAAGTTTGGCTCACATTTAGTCAGCTTTGGATGCGATTCGGTTTACGAACACAAATATGACCCGAATATTCTGAAATCACTGCCAAACCTCAAAGAAGTCAATTTAGCGTCTTTTAAACCATTGAGTGGTCAGGAAGAAGAATTGAAAAAACTGACCAAACTCCTTTTGGCACTCAATCAAGATATGAAAATAATTGAAACGATATTTAATGCAAATAATAATAGTCTCGAATCTATTGATGTCTATATTGGGGAACAATATCCAATTGAACGAGAACCAATTGAATTTATTTGCAATCAGTTACTGAAAGTAAATAAGTTGAGGAAATTGAGTGTCTTTGACGGTGACAGACAATACCCGTACGAATTTCGGACCATGCTGTATTTTCCAGTCGCTATGTATGTCAGGAATATCGGAATCAATTGCCAACAAATTATATCATTAAACCTGAATATAAGTCCCGAATATTCGTCGGACAACTCGGAGATATTCAAATCAATGAAGTATTTCAAACGACTCAAGCGATTGACTCTCTGTTTGCATCAAAAAGAGATAAACAAAGAATTGGATTATTCGTGTGAATCACTGAAAGACTGCACAGATTTAAAGCATTTAGATTTGAGAATTCAGATTAGAGACAATTTCTTCACTAATATTAACATTAATTTACCTAAACTTCAGAAATTGAACACAAAATATACTGTAATAACTGATTATGCGATCAATTGCCTATCAAAACTGTCAACACTTGTCTCGGTTCAATTCTGTCCATACGATGATTATTATTATTGTCCAACTGATCCACTGATCCAATTATTGACAACTCAGGAAAATTTTTGTTCCGCTTCTTATAATTTAATTAAAAATAATCCGAAACTAAAATATTTCTATTATTTCTGTACTAACCCTACAATTAATATAACCGACGAATCAATATATGAAATGAGAAAAAATGAACTAAACATGAATTTCAGTGCAACTGATTTGTTGAATAAATGCTTTTATTACAGAACAGAAATTGAAGAACCCATAAGTAGATTGTATTTATAATTAAATTTGCATTTATATAAATATTGTCTGGTTACTTCTTGCAATCTAAAATAATTTAGATGAAAAATAAAATGTAATCCAATATGAGATCAATTAATTTAAAATAAAATTATTTCGAAAATTATAATAACTTGTTATAAGCCTGTTTAAGGTCATGGCAAGACTTAATTTGAGTCTGATAGTAGATCGTCATCCAGGTGAAATACTGTAATTAAAATGCACAGATTTATTTTGCCTCCAATGAGAGTTTACTGGACTTGATATGGCATAGTTTAAAAGTGCAAATGTACCAAGATAGCCGTAATCAGCTCAATTATCTCAGTTGAATGAGTTTAAAAAGTGATATAGAATATTTATTAGCAAGCTAGTAAACTTATTCAAACCCATAGATTAGTATTTTTGACTAAAAGTTGAGAATTGTTTTAGAAAACTGATAATTAAAAGGAATTGTTATATTTTGTATTAACACTATTCATATGATAGCACTCATTGATCAGGTTTTCAGTCGATAAGTCGTAAAAATCTATAAAATGTGAATAAAACAGAAAAATAATAATTTTGTATTCGTTTGAAATAAATAATAATTAAATTAATTGTGAGAAATGAGAGACTCATTCAGTGATAGAATTTGTGACGATTTGTGTGAAGTCTTATTAAGATATTTGTCATTTGAGGACAAAATCTATTTTGAATGTGTGTCCAAACAATTCAAACGAACTGTTTATCGAAAGCAATACAAACTGATAGTCAGTCCGACTTATAAGGATGAAAACGATTTAACGACTTTGTGAGTAAATCATAATTTGTTTCAATAATTATATATTTATAAGTATTTAATTTTATAGCAAAGGTCCGGATCATCTGGATAATGTATTGGCAATTAGAAATGATCACATTGGCGAAATACCATTGGATTTGCAGCCATTGGAGAGTGTATTACAAAAATGCCAATCAATTAATAGCATTCGATTCGATAGAGTCATTGACCACAAGTTTGGTCGATATGTTTGGTATAAATACTGCGAAACAATACTCAAATTAATTAATAAATTCTGTAATAATTTGAGAGAAATTCAAATCTCTTTATATAACGTAAGCATTCAAACACTCAATGCTTTCATCGATAAGTTTGGCTCACATTTAGTCCGCTTTGGATGCGATTGTGAATACGAAGATAAATATGACCCGAATATTCTGAAATCACTGCCAAACCTGAAAACTGTTAATTTAGTGTCTTATACACCAATGAGTGAATTATTCAGTGGTCAGGAATATGAATTTAAAAATCTAACCAAACTCATTTTGACGCACAGTCGAAGAGATATAAAAATAATTGAAACGTTATTTAATGCGAATAATAATAATCTCGAATGTATTGATATCTATATTAAGGAAGTGGGTTATATTCAAAAAGATACAATTGAATCCATGTTCAATCAGATTATTAAAGTAAATAAGTTGAAGAAATTGAGTATTTTTCCATATATTGGCTACAATGACCCGGACATATCAATATATAGTTCAATATTGAAGTTTCCCGTCGCTAAGTTTGTCAGAAATGTCGGACTATATTGTCCGCAAATTATATCATTAAACCTGAATTTTTATTCAGAAAATTCGTCCGACAGTTCAAGGATATTCAAATCAATGAATTATTTCAAACAACTCAAGCGTTTGGTTCTCAATCTGAGTCCTGAAAAGTTTGACAAACAATTGGATTATTCGAGTGAATCACTAAATCAATGCCAAAACTTAACTCGTTTGTATTTAAAATTCGCAATAACTGACGATTTTTTCACTAATATTGACATTAATTTACCTAAACTTCAATATTTAAATACTCACTTTATTATAGTAACTGATTATGCGATCAATTGTTTGTCCAAACTGTCAACACTTCAATCAATACAATTCAGTTCATTCAATTGTTTTCGAGAAATGGATGTCAGAAAAAAATTAGAGACAACACAATCAAACTTTTGCTTAAGTTTATATAATTTAATCAAAAGTAATGCAAAACTAAAATCTTTCAATTATTTCTGTACTAACCCTACAATCAATATAACCGACGAATCAATATATGAAATGAGAAAAAAGGGACTTAACATGAATTCCGGTACAACTGATTTGTTGAATAAATGCTTTGACTACAGACCAGAAATGGAAAACCATTATATTTAAGATTGGGGTTATAACTAATTTTTTTCTTATGATATACAGTACAAATTCATAAAAGAATTGTACTTGTTTCTTTTTGAAATTAACTGTAATTAAACTAAATAATTAAATTGTAATTTAAAAAAATACTATAATTTATAAAATTATTAATTTATTATCATTTGTTTGAATCAATAAAAGCTATGAATATTTTGCAAACAAATCATTTCAATTATATTTTGTGTTTTCAATATAATATTTTAAAAGCCATGCAAAACAGATAATTTCTTTCTATTAATATTAGGAATAAAGCACATTGGACAGTTTCTGGTTATCAGATGAGACAATTAAACTCTTATTGAATAGTGACCCAGGTTAAATCACAATGCTCCGATCTAATGAGTGCTTAATGTACGTGAAATAATGTGACATAATAGTAGTCTGAAAATAGAAATGTACCAAGATAAGTCGTAATCAGTTTAATTGTCTTACAGTTGAATGAGTCAAAAGGTGATATGGAAATTTTTATTAGCAAGCTATTAATTATACGATTTTATAAATTAAAATTTTGACTATAAGTTGAGAAGTGTTTTAGAAAACTGATGATTGAAATGAATTATTATTTTTTTCTTTTTTGTTAACTCTTTTTATATGATATCATTTATTGATCAGGTTTTCAGTCGATAAGTCGTAAAAGATTTTAAAATCATTTCAAATATATCTATTAAAATGTGAATTCAACTGAAAAATAATAATTTTGTATTCGTTTAAAATAAATTGTAATTAAATTAATTGTGAGAAATGAGAGATTCATTCAGTGATAGAGTTTGTGATGATTTATGTGAAGTCTTATTAAGTTATTTGTCATTTGAGGACAAAATCAAATACGAATGCGTTTCCAAACAATTCAAACGAACTGTTTATCAAAAGCAATACAAACTGATAATCAGTGCTAATATTAGCGAAGGATTTTGGCAGTAGTGAGTGAATCGTAATTATTGCTCAATAATTGAATATTAATAATTAATTGATTTTATAGCATTGGTCACAGGAACCATAATGGCCCGGATCACTTGAACAATATATTTGAAAGATTTGAGATGGATGAATCGGATATACCCTACGAAGAAATCTCATTGGATTTGCAGCCATTGGAGAGTGTATTACAAAAATGTCAATCAATTAATAGCATTCAATTCGATCGACTTATTGCTTATTATGAATTTTATCCCAACTTATGGCATAAATACTGCGAACCAATACTCATATTAATTAATAAATTCTGTAATACTTTGAGTGTACTTTATATCCATTTCTCTAACGTAAGCATTCAAACACTCAATGCTTTTGTGCATAAGTTTGGCTCACATTTAGTCCACTTTGGATGCGATTGTATTTATGAACCCAAATATGACCCGAATATTCTGAAATCGCTGCCAAAACTTAAGGCAATCAATTTAGTTTCAAACAAACCAATGAGTAAAATGTTCAGTGGCCAGGAATATGAACTGAAAAATCTGACCTATCTCGCTTTGACAATAAGTAAAGCAGATATGAAAATAATTGAAACCATATTTAATGCAAATAAAAATAGTCTCAAATCTATTGATATCTTCATTAGAGAGAAATATTATTTCGATAAGAATACAATTGAATGCATGTATAGTCTGTTGAGTAAAGTAAATAAGTTGAAGAAATTGAATATTTATGATCACTTCGATGAGAACACATACAGCACTACATTGTATTTTCCGGTCGCAAAGTTAGTGACAAATGTAGGCATATATTGTCAGCAAATTATATCTTTAAACCTGAATATTCATTCGGAATATTCGTCCGACAGTTCAGATATATTCCGATCCATGAAGTATTTCAAACGACTCAAGCATTTGGTTCTCTGTCTGAGTCCTCAAAAGTATAATAAACAACGAGCGGAATATTCGAGCGGATCACTAAATCAATGCCCAAATTTAACTAGTTTAGATTTGAAATTCGGAATAACTGATAATTTCTTCACTAATATTAGCATTAATTTACCTAAACTACAGATTTTCCAATCAATAGAGACTGTAATAACTGATTATGCGATCAATTGTTTATCCAAACTGTCAACACTTCAATCAATACAATTCAGTTCAGCCTGGTATTTCTCATCTGTAATCAATGTCAGAACTAAATTAGTGACAACACAACCAAATTTTTGCTTAAGTTTATATAATTTAATCAAAAATAATCCGAAACTTAAATCTTTCAAATATTTCTGTACTAACCCTACAATCAATATAAGCGACGAATCATTATATGAAATGAGAAAAAGCGGATTTAACATGAATTCCGGTACAACTGATTTGTTGAATAAATGCCTTGATTACAGACCAGAACTAGAAAAAGGCTTAATTTAGTTAGTATTGAAATTAGTTATTAAATTAATAACTTTTGTTCTGAAAATTATTTCGTATATTAATTCATAAATCAATTGTCTATTAATTTTTGAAATTATTTAATAGCAATAATTCAAATAAATAAAATGTAATTCAATATTAAAATAATTAATTTGAAAATTATTATCATTTATTTGAATCAATAAATTCTATGAATTATTTTGCAAACAATTCATTTCAATTATATTTCAAGTTTTCGATTTAAAATTTCAAATAGAGTATAACACAGAGCAGATAATTCAGATACGCAATGGGTCTGACGACAGGGGGGCGGACAAACCAAAAATTTTGGACAAAATCAAGGGGGTACAAAATCCCTAAAAAACACGCTTTTCCCTAAAAAAGCGAATTTTTCCTTTAAAAAACCCTGTTTTCGCCTAAAAAACACTGTCCTTGAGCCTCGGCCAAAATTACAGGGGGTTACTACCATTGCCTATCACTGAGATAATTTCATTTTATTTCAAGCATGAATAAAGCACACTGGACATTTGTCGTAAAGGCTTTGTTTATTGCAATTGGTCTGATTGAAGTCACCCAGGCTAAATCTCTGACAATACTCAAGTTTGGAAATAATTTGACATAGTTTAGAAGTTGAAATGTACAAGGTTTGCTGTAAACAGTTGAATAAGTTTAAAGTTGATATGGAAAATTTATCAGCAAGCTTTTAATTATACAAACCTATTGATTATAATTTGAGAATTGTTTCAGAAAACTGATAATACAAATGGATTTTTATTTTTTGTATGAACTCTATTCATATGATAGCACTTTTTGATCGGCTTTTCAGACATTAGTCCTAAAGAGCTCTTTAAAAGGATTTGATTTTCAAAACTATGAAAATGTGAATTAAACAGAGAATTAATAATTTAGTCTTCGTTTAAAATAAATTGTAATTAAATTAATTGTGAGAAATGAGAGACTCATTCAGTGATAGAATTTGTGACAATTTATGTGAAGTCTTATTAAGTTATTTGTCATTTGAGGACAAAATCAAATACGAATGCGTTTCCAAACAATTCAAACGAACTGTTTATCAAAAGCAATACAAACTGATAGTCAGTCCGAATAATAAGCAAATCTGGAGTTTTCGCAAAGTGTGAGTAAATAATAATTGGTTTCAATAATTATATATTTAAAAATATTTGATTTTATAGCACTGGCCTGGATCACTTGAATGGTGTACTGGGGGATAAACAATATCCATACCAATCGCGTACACTTTATGCAGAAATATTACCCTTTAATTGGCAGCCATTGGAGAGTGTATTACAAAAATGTCAATCAATTACTAGTATTTGTTTCGATAGAGTTGTTGACTATATATTTGGCCGAAACGCTTGGTATAAATACTGCGAAACAATAGTCAAAATAATTAATAAATTCTGTAATAATTTGAGAGAAATTCAAATCTCTTTATATAACGTAAGTATTCAAACACTCAATACTTTCGTCGATAAGTTTGGCTCACATTTAGTCCGCTTTGGCTGCTATTGTGCTTACGATAATGAATATGACCCGAGTATTCTGAAATCACTGCCAAATCTGAAAGAAGTCAATTTGTTTTCAAATAAACCATTGACTGATTTATTCATTGGTCAGGAATATGAATTGAAAAATCTGACCAAACTCATTTTGAAACTAAGATCAAATAATTGTCAAATATCTCAAACTATGTCCACAGATATGAAAATAATTGAAACGATATTTAATACGAATAATAATAGTCTCGAATCTATTGATATCTATATCGAGCGGAAACATGATATCAAACGAGAATTAATTGAATTTATGGAAAATCAGTTAATCAGAGTAAATAAGTTGAAGAAATTGAGTGTCTCTGACAACTATGAGGCAGACATAACTTGGACTCATCTGTTTGTTTCGGTCGCTATGTCTGTCCAAAATGTTGGAATCAATTGCCAACAAATTATATCTTTAAAACTGAATATTCATCCGCTATATCCGTCCGACAGTTCAGAGATATTCAAATCAATGAAGTATTTCAAACGACTCAAGCGTTTGGTTCTGTATATGAATCAAAATACAAATAATGAATCGGAGTATTCGAGTGAATCACTGAAAGAATGCAAAGATTTAAAGCATTTAGATTTGGACTTACTTTTCATAAGAGACAACTTCTTCACTGATATTGACATCAATTTACCTAAACTTCAATATTTAATGACAACAAATACTGTAATAAGTGATTATGCGATCAATTGTTTGTCCAAACTGTCAACACTTCAATCAATCCAATTCAGTCTAAGCGACTGGTATTATGAAATCAATATCAGATCAATGCTATTGAGAATTCACGACAAGCTTTGGTCCGCTTCTTATAAATTAATCAAAAATAATGCAAAACTAAACTTGTTCACTTATGTATGTGCCAGCACATCAATCAATATAACTGACCAAACAATATATGAAATGAGAAAAAATGGACTTAACATGAATTCCCGTACAACTGATTTGTTGAATAAATGCTTTGATTATAAACCAGAAATAGAAAAAAACCCTGGTGAAGGTGCCTGGTGTGAATCAATAATATATTCATAGTCACTTTAAAATCATTTCCTATGAATTTCTATAAATATTGTCTTATTTTTTTGCGATTAAGTTAACCATAATTGAATAAATAAATAAATTGTAATACAATGTGATCTCAATTATTAAAATAAAATTAATTAATTTGAAAGTTATAATCATTTGTTTGAATTAATAAAAGCTATGAAACAAATCATTTCAATTATGTTTAGTGTTTTTAATAAAACATTTCAGAAAACAATACAGAGCAGACGATTTCAGCTTGTTCATATTATGAATAAAGCACATTAGTCATTTGCCGTGAAGGCTGTTTGAGGTTATCAGATGAGGCAGTTCAATTCTGATTGAAGAGTGACCCAGGTTAAAGCTCTTAATCTTTTTACAAAGTATACTGGGTTTTTACAAATTGAGTTATTGAACGAATTGACTCAACTTATCTCCAAATTAATTAGCAAGTAAAAATATTCCACTTATAACCTGGTTGTCATTCAAGCTCTGCTATGACATGGCTATAGTCGAGTCAGTAAAGCTCAGCTATTATTTGCATTCAAATAGTCCTAAACTTATTTAATTTAATAATATTTGTCATCAATTAATTTAATTGATATTATAATCGCGAGAAATGAAACAATCATTTAGTAATAGATTCTCTGATAGTGTCTGCGAAGAAATTGTAAGCTATTTGTCATTTGAGGACAAAATCAAATACGAATGCGTTTCCAAACAATTCAAACGAACTGTTTATCGAAAACAATATGAATTAATAGTGGATTTAAAATTTGATTTTTGTAAGAGAAGAGATACTAAACCGTAAGTAATATATTTAACTTCATATTTATATTTAGCATCAATACGGGTGGAAACTCAATAATAAACCGCTAAAAGTACTACTGATTAATAAATTAATTTATATTATAATTGTTGACACCATTATAGGAGAGTTAAGTTTGATTTGCGACCATTGGAGACAGTATTACAAAAATGTCAATCAATTACAAGCATACGATTCGAGAATTTGAATGATTTTCACTATAAAAGGGCTGGTATTTGGTACACAAACTGCGAACCAATTTTGAAAATAATTAATAAATTCTGTAAAAATTTGAGAGAAATTAACATAAATTTCTATAACGTAAGCATTCAAACACTTAATGCTTTTGTCGATAAGTTTGGCTCACATTTAGTTAAGGTCGGCTCTTATGAGAGCTATTACTGCAGAACAAAAATTCAACCTATTATTCTGAAATCATTGCCAAATCTAAGAGAGATCAATTTGTTGACCGATTTGCACAGAAGATTCTACGGAGAGGAATATGAACTGAAAAATCTAAGGAAACTTGTATTCTGGTTGAGTGCAGACGACATGAAAATCATCAAAACATTAATGAATAATAACGAGAAAAGTCTGCAAAGCATTGACGTCTATATTTGGGACTTCGATAGAAAGACCGTTAAGTTTATGCTCAAACAAATCAGCAAATTATCAGATTTGAGAGAATTTACATTCAATGGCTTTGAGTATAGATTTCATCGCAAATCATCCAAATATTTATGTTATTCTATAAACAAATATTTGAAGAAAATTGGAATCAATTGCAACCAAATAATCAAATTAGACCTAAGACTACATTCGGAGAAGTTGTCATTCAGTTCAGCCATATTTGGATCAATGAATTATTTCAAGCATTTAAAGCATTTGGCTCTCAATCTAAAGCATGATTTGTCGGACATAAGTCTTCCGTATTATACGAGTGAAACACTTAAAGAGTGCCAAAACTTAACGCATTTAGATCTGAGTTTAGTTGGCATTTATGACGAATTCTTCTACAATATTGACATCAATTTACCAAACCTTCAATACCTCGGAGGTATATATAATTCGGAAAACACAGACATAACTGAATATGCGATCAATTCATTGTCCAAATTATCTTCGCTACAGATTACAAGCTTTAACTTTGATTTTTGGGACCAATGCTATTCTTTGTCCCATTACTCAAAATCTCATCAAAATCTTTGCTCAAGTTTTTACGAATTAATTAAAAATAATCGAAAACTAAATTCTGTCCAATATTTGAGCTTAAATTTAATAATTAATATAAACGAAGAATTAATATATGAATTGAGAAAAAATGGACTTAAAATGGATTTAAGTACAGGTCGATTATTAAACAAGGGTATAATTTATAAATGAGCCTGTTCATTTGCATTATTTGTATCAATGCATATAAACTCTGTCTTTCATTGTTCTGTATTACGAAATAATTATCTGAAATAAAAATTATTACAAATAAAAAATGAATTGAAATAATATTTTTTTTCGTTATTTATTATGAAAGAGTTCAGTATTACTAATAATATAATCAAGTTTAATTAATCGAATAATTGATTTTACTCTTAGCAATCAGTTGAATGAGTGTAGTCTATGGAAACTTTTTAATGTCTGAGAAATGAGTTGAATATTAATCAAATGTAAGCATTAAATGCTCGCACCTTATGATTGACTCTTAATGATTCCTGCAAGATTTTATTTCCAGCAAAGAGTCAGTTATTTTTTTTCATTGACCCAATTGAGTGGAAAATTAATCTGCAGTCAAATAATTTTGAATTTTTTTTCTCATTAATATGTTATTATTTTAAATTTAATTTGAAAATAAATTCAATACTATATCAAAATGAGACAATCATTTAGTGATCGATATTCTGACGAATTGTGTGAAATAATTGTAAGCTATCTATCATTTGAGGACAAAATCAAATTTGAATGCGTTTCCAAACAATTCAAACGAACTGTTTATCGAAAACAATTTGTACTTAAAATTGAATTAACAAATGAAAGAGAAACTGACATAATATGTGACAATAATTGTTGCAAACAAAGGTAAGTTAAAATTCTGCTCTATTCAATTCTATTTTGACCAGTTTCATTCTGATGATTTCAGACTTGGATCTAATCATTTGGACAAAATCTTTGACCAACCGAATGACGAACTCGTATTGGATTTGCAACCATTCGAGAGAGTAATACAAAAGTCTGAATCAATTCATACCATTCTATTCATTCACTCGATTCATACCGATTGGAAAATATGGGGCAAAAACTCGGAGACAATCGTTAGACTAATAAACAAATTGTGCAATAATTTGATTGAAGTTCAAATCGCTTTTTACAATATAAGTATTGAAACAATTTTGGAATTTTTCCAAAAATTCGGCAAAGGTTTAGTCAAATATGGTTTTCACGATTGCTATACATATGAAGCATATTTTGATCCCTTATATTGTATCAATGTTTTCAAATATCTACCAAACCTGAGGAAAGTCAATCTCTGTACTGATCCACCACTGTATCAGATATTTATTGGACAGGAATATGAACTGAAAAATCTAACCAAGTTAGTATTTTTGCTGAATTCCTATGATATGTCTATAATTGAGACTTTGATTGAAAATAACAAAAACACTTTAAATTGTATTGATATGTATGTCAATAATTGCGATATAAATACTATTTCCTTAATGTTTGTTCAGTTATATAAAGCGATTAATTTACGACAATTCAAATTTCATTCAGAAAATATTGAGACCACCCAGTCAATTATTCATTTGAGTAGAACATTATTCACTGAATTAGGAACCAAATGCAAAAATATGACTGAATTTAGAGCCAATGCAGCAGAGAATCTAACGTTAAGTTTAGGCATATTTCGATCCATTAATTGTTTCAAACGAATCAAGTATTTAGTTCTGAATCTAACGAATATTATGAGAAGGTATAGTATTGACCGAAATACTTCATATTATTCGTGTCAAACATTAAAAGACTGTAAAAATCTATTGTATTTGGATTTGAGTTTAACACAAATTAATAATAGCTTCTTTACTGATATTGATATTGTTTGGCCTAAACTTCAACATTTAATTCTGAGCGATACGAATATAACTGTCTGTGCTATCGATTGCTTATCAAAATTATCGACACTTATATCAATAGATTTAAAATCAAACAATTATTATCCGAAACAAATTTTCTCATCTTCGCATCAAAAATGTTGCTTAAGTTTATGCGAATTAATTGGAAATAATACTAAACTAAAGTCTATTAAATATTTCAATTGGTATACGAATATTAATTTAAATGAAGTATTAATATATGAAATGAGGAAAAATGGTATTCAAATGTTTTTAAACATATCTCGATTATTAAATCAGGGTATAAATTATAACACATAAATTATAAAGTTTATGCGCAAGTGTTGGCAATTAGTTGTTAAAACTATTTGTGTCTGTATTTGTATTATTCATTACTTATTCAATTGTACTTTCTATTAGTCAATAAAATCAATTCGTTAGACTATACTGTAATTGTAATTATTCAAATTCAATCCAGTTCAATTGGATCGCAATTGGATAACAAAATCGCATACACTTTCACATTAAATGTCAAATCATTTAAGTTTTGCTCATATTTTCTCACAGTTTCTATTTTGCAAACTCAGTCTTTCTATAATATTTCTCGTATAGAATATCAGAATGTTTATACAAAAGTGTTCATTCATTCAGTCATTCACTAAATTTAATGCAATTTAGGCAAAAACCATATATTATGGAAACAAAACTACTGTATAATGCAATGAACTGAAGGATCGCAGATGTGTTGGCACAAACTTTTCCTTTTTTATGCTTTTAATGTCCATTATATCAGAAGATTAGACAATAAAAAAAATTAACGAAATTTACTCAAAAGCGCAGACATTAAGAAAATGAGTTAAAGTGTAAGAGTAAGAGAGTTACTGAAGGGTTAAAATATAACAGTAATTAATATTATACTTAAGAACATAATTGCATTATAATCGACAAATGATCCGTTCAATTGTGGCAAATATCAAGTCAAGTGCATTCAACTGTGCAAGGCTATTCTTAATTATATTTTCAGTATTAATGCTAGATTACAGTGGAAATCAATTCTTATTAATTTAAAAATATTTTTTTTCTAATAAATTTTATTTGTTGTGCAAATATAAAAAGTAATCATTGTTTGTATGAATATATTTGAGCTTAACTTTGAGCACAATTTAACTTTGAAATTGAAGTAGACTTGAGTGGGAGAGGAGGGGAGAGAATGGAGCGAAAGTGGATTTTGCATAAAATGTTTGGTTATATTGAATGCAAACTATAATAATTCTAAATGTGGTTAGAGTTGAGATTTTTTTTGTGCCTCTCTTTCTATTTCCTACTTCAGTGCAAAAAAATTTAGTGCTTTTGTTGTTAGACATATAGTTCTCGTGGGAAGCATAAACATAACTGAGCAGACAATATAGAGCACTGGTATTAGTCTAGATTACATCGCATTTGTCTCCATAGCATACCTATTATATAATGGCAAACAATTAGGACTTAACCACACAAATGCTTTTCTCTGATACCACACAAATAAAAAACATTTTCATGGCTATTGTTATGAGTCGGGCATAACTTAAACATATTTTTTATATAATTTACTTTTATTCCAATTCTATTAATATTTATCAGCTATTAATTCAGAGCAGAATAATGAACATGAATGCCATTATAGTGAGGCTTATTATCTGAATAATAGTACAAATGTTTGGTTTGATTCTGAAATGTTTTATTCATTTCTATATGAAAATTATACAAAATTAAATGGGGTTTACGTTATAATTATGTTAATAAGTAAAATAAAATAAAATGCGCTCAAAATATATCGAAATTATATTGAATGAAAATTCAGGGTTTGTGGAGTCAATTATCGTTTTGCTATTTTTAAGCCCATATTACCATTGAATCTGTAGAATACAAGAGAAGCCAACAGAGGCTAATAGATAGCCCCTTAAACACCACTTCTTTACTAAGCTTTTCAGAAATATTAATAATAATTCTTGCATTCAATACATACATAAGGTTTAAATGATTTAATTAAAGCAATTATTTATCATTTCATACAATTTTATTGATCAAACAATGACTTGATTAACTTATACTTAATTAATAGCATTTTAGCGATCGATTGATATTTTTTCTGAATAATAATTGTTTTTGAAATTAGCTTTAAGTTAATTGCTTTATAATTAGCCAATGATTTATTGAAGCCTTACTACAAATTGAGGCAAAGCTTAGCCCAATATTAAGCACAACTGAATTAGGAAAGCAGATAATTCAAACTGAGCAAGATATTTTCAGACCCTATATACATCAAATGACCTGTATTACATAAATAGCAGCTCAAATGTCAGTGTACCTTTGGTGCATAAAATTCTTGTGAATACGATATAAATATTTTTGTTTTAAAATATATGAAAGAATTTTGAAATATATTTATATGTTTTTATGCATGAATTCAAAGAAATCTTTGGCAAAGAGCTGTCAAAATCGATAAAATTAAATCAAATAAATTTGTTTTTCTCTCCAAATAAATATATATTTCCATAAAAGTGCGCAAAATATATCATAAAATTATGTTAGACTTCACTCCCAATAGAATATCCAAAAAGTTTTTGTGAATTATTGGTAAAAGTTTTCGAAGAAAAAACGTAAAAATAAAAACTTTTTCGGAAAAAAATAAAATAAAATTTGATTTAACACATTTGGGAAAATATCTGCCGAAGTATAAGATATAAGACATATAACACGACATATAATATAACTTATTTTTTGCGATATTTTATTTCTATATCTGGTATAGCTTTAAGATATTCTCAAATTAAGTCATTCGTCCAATACATGACTTTCCCCTTAAAGGCATTTTATTATATAAATTATACGATAGCCTAAAATCATGTGTAAAGTGAGCTCAGGAACAATCTTTGGAAAGATTTTGTCAAAATATAGTTATTTGATCTTATTTTCAATTTTTTTCGGTAAAAGCTTTACAAAATCCTTCATTAAATGAAATTTTCTTTAAAAACTTTTTCATTTTTAAGACATTTGGTTAAAAAAAATAATGAGTTCTTATAAAAAGTTTTTTTTATTAAATAGATTTTATTTCCATATGTTTTGAATATAATTTAATATTGGATTATATTTTGAAGTAAAATATTTGGAATAAAATCTCTTGTTTTTCAAAATGATATATAAAATAGAAATTGAATACAAAAAGAATAGAAATGTATAGAGAATTGAAAATCTATTTTGATATCAAAAGTCGAATCTATTATACATTTAATATATATTTGTTTTGTATTATTCATTACAGCATTGATCGGAACAAATGTTTAAATGCATGAATCAATATAATGCAAACAAATAAGTCGAGTCAAAAGAAAGTGCATTAGTTTGAAAACTCCCGGTGCGGCCAATGAGTGATTGATTGGGAACTCAAAAGAAACTTCTCTTTTCTTTATATCAGTTTCTGAATATGATTTAGACATAGGAATAGCAAAAAGAGCTCAAAATATAATTCAATGTATTATTAATTGAGTTCAGCCCCAAAAGAATCAATTCTTATAGTCTACGCACTTGAGCTGAAGGGCCGGAGTTCAAGCCCTTCCGCTGTCAAACAATAAATAGTTGGTTGAGCCCGGCTTAACTCCTTACCTTGATATTTTATGATAAAGCTATATTGAATAAATGTTTCAATTTCTATGTCTCTTAAAATTAAAATGACGTGAAGTTAATTTTGACCCTGTACATCTTTATCTGTAACTTTTAAATTAGATGTATTTTAAAAATATATCCTTTTTATTATAGATTATATACAATAATAATTTAAAACATTTTGTTTCCGAATTGATTGCAAAACA
>JAQIWA010001479.1:0-18155 GCA_034693305.1 Eueremaeus valkanovi | reverse complement strand
TCATTTCTACTGAATATGAAATGCATTTATCTTTTGCTAAAACAGTTCAATAATACGTACAAAAGGAGACCATTTGAGGCATGTATTCAATTCCGGTTCAAATAGGCCTCAAATTGTCTCCTTTTATACGTATTATTGAACTGTTTTGACAAAAGATAAATTCATTTCATATTTAGTGGAAATGATGAAATACTTTCGAATAATTAAAACAAAAGGACAAAATTGTGCACGACATTCAATAGAGATATTACATACCAAATTTTGGGCCTGGATATTGATCACTAGCACACATCCAATAAAAACATCGTTGATTCAGGCGCCCCGATATGTGTCCGAACCAATCGGCACCGGTTTGACCAACAAATGAATTTCAGATGTTACCAGGCTATATTTATGGAAAATTTTCACTGGTTCATTTTGAATGATAAAAATCAGGAAATCTTCTCATAAGGAACAGACAAATGCACGATAAGATGCACCCGATATAGGAGTTGATTATAGAGAGCGTTCACTATATTTATTAACTTTTAAACTAAAAAGAGATTTTTGTTCCGGATATTTTCAATATAGAAACAAAATCAGAGCTTGTTATTGGACTGACCAGTGCTGCCGATCAGTCAATGATTGTCTTCAGTTGATCTTTCATTACAACCAAAGCTATATCAGTAGCAGTACTGCTATAGTTCGGGTGCAATATATTAAATTTTCAACATTTCAGTCTATTTGTTGTGACATGTGTACCTTGGTCAAATTATAACCGAATTGATTCTTGCATTGCTTTGTGACAGAAATTTTATATAACAACAAGCACGAACATTATTACCAGTGTAACATCCAGCGACCCGGCGGGTGTAGCAGGGGGTCGGTGATGTTGTGCTGCGGCCTCTGGGGATAGTGTTCCCGGGGGCCGGAATAAACAAACAGAAATAAGCGTAAAACTGAAGTTTATTCAAAGAGAGCTAAGGCATAACTCCCTCTTCAATACAAAATACCTGGCCTTATATAAAGAATAAGTAAGCTCGATTGGCTCAGGTTCAAATGGAAAAGTACAAAGAGTTTGACTGAATAGATAATACATATAAAGGTTAAATAGAAAATTCCAATAATAGTAATAGTAATGACGGGTGCCGGGAGCAATGCTCGACCTTTACACCCCCGACGTCACTTCGAGGCGTCCCTGCCGAACGCTCTATCCCGGGCGACTCCCCGTTTCGCGTCTTCCATCATCTGGTTGTACTCGACATCCGAGTCCACGAGCGCCACATCCTCGGACTCCGAGTCCTCGTCTTCATCGCTTTCCTCCGAGCCGCTTTCCTCCGGGTCTTCGGCCTCCGGGGTCTGGGCCGCCTCGCGTTCCCCCGGGGTTTCGGGCGGGTCCCCGGTATTTGGGCTGACTTTGACTTGCGGAGCCAACGGCGCTGACGCTTTCACCGTAACCACGCTGTTAGGCCCCATATCCTCGGCCACAGGCGCACCGGGTGCTGGAATTTGGACCGGCGTCACTGGTCCATCCTCACTAATAGGCGGAATAACGACATTTGGTGTTTCGATTGTTTCCAGTCGCACCCTACACTCCGGGAATGTCAGTCCCCGCGCGCTGGAGTCCCGAGCCCTCGCGTTTGACCGATTTCCACTGGTCCCCGGGTTGTTCATGTCTGAGACTCGTCCTCTTTGCTCGACCCGCCGTTCCCTGCGTTCTCTGGAGTTCGGCTTCCTATGGTCTTGTTCTCTACGCGGAGTCTCCTGAACCACCTGCGGCTCGTCGGAGTCGGACTCGACTATCGGGGCCCGCTTTGGCTGCCGCGGATCGATTCCTCGCTTACAGAGGCTTATAGCTATGTCCCGATGTTTGATGGCCTCATCCCGCTCGGCGGTGACTTGAGTAAGGCTCGCCCCCAGCAGTGAGCTCTGGTCATACCAGTTCAATCGTGATTGTTGGAGTTCAGCGATCTGCTGGTTCAGTAGTGCGATTTGGTTCTGAAGCTCTATGTTGGCCCTACGGTCGATCGTAGCCGTGAAGAAGGGATCCAACCCATCCACGGGAGCAGTTCCTTCCGGTCCCGGGGTGCTACCGCGGGCGGCGGCCAACACTGGCCCCGGGGCCCGTCTAGGTGGAGTCGGCGTCGTATCACTTTCTGTCTTGTGCTTTGCCGGCTGGCCGGGAGCTAGGACGGACTGCGATGGTAGTGGGGTGTCGCCTTCTGCCTTACGCTTCGCTGGCCGGCCGGGAGTAGGCCCGGGTGGCGGTGGTGGTGGCGGCGCCTCGTCGGAGTCCGGAGACTGATCGGCGAAGCACGAGTGCTTGAAGGCGAGGCCCCTGAACACTAATTTGCCACAGTTAGGTTGTCCACACCGGAACACAAGTTTGGCCCCATTTCTGTAGAGTTTGTCCGTAATGAGCACTTCCTTCTTCACTTTCCGTGGCATAAAGCAGGGCGGCTTGTTTCGGCCACAGTCGCTGATTACACATTTGGATCTGTCGCGCATACACGCATTTCTGAACTCCGACCGGTCGCACGCCTTCGTGAGGCAGTCGTAGTGATACAGGTGGTCATCGCGATAACAGCAGCGGAGCGATCCCTCCAATGCAGGGGTAAGCTCGGGACAGCGGCGGCATGAATACTTCAGTACTTTCGAGCGGATATAATCCTCGTCCTTCGGCTCCGTGTAGACGGGTATTGAGCGTCCCGGCCCCTCGCGGTTTGCCGCATCGCGGGCTCGCATCCGGATCTCAGAGTCCTGGATGACGCGGGCCAGGTAGTTCTTCCGTATGGGCGGGTAGTCGGTGTTATCGACCCCCACTTCCTGATAATAAGCCGCCGACATGTGGAGACTTGTAGGAAGGATCGCCGTATTCTTTGAATAGAACTCGAAATACCAATTGCGGATCCTCTCTGACTTCACCGGGTCCCTGCCATCCTCGTCTGTTAGGTTATCATAGCCGCCCCCCGGCTTATAGAATTCCCAGGCCGTGTTGACCTTCGTGTAGTACTGCATGGCGTCCTCACATTCCATGACTCCGTGGACAGGGCATCGCAGGTCCGCGCCCTCGAAGTACTCCCGAAATCTTTCCCGAACATCGGCTTCCACGGCAGTGGTCAGTTGATCGATAAATCGCTCCTTCTCACCGGGTGGTAGCGCCGGGACTCTGGCCAACCAGTACTCGTTCGACATTTGTTCTTCTTTCAGCTCTTATTTACATTATTTTTTATAATTAAAAACAATTAAATCAATTAAATCATAAAAACATTAAAATTAAGAAAATTAACAAAAATATAAAACAATTTGTATTTAAAACAGTTTTAGTAAACATTAGTGTAAATAATAAATACCTTTTGAGAGAGACATGTCCTCAAAATTGTGCGTAAAATCAGTTTTAATTACAATTGAAAATGAAATGACTGTCAATGAGATCAACGAAAACACTGAGTGAACCGGAAGTGAACCAAAACATAACACTCTAATAGTGCGCATGTCAGACATGTGCTCGGCTCCACCTCCCCGAGCATTAGTGCGCTGGGTAGGGGTCTGTCGAGCCAGCACGGGCCGATTTCCTGACCCCCGGCGTCTGACCGGCATGGCGGTTAATTAACCCGCTGACCGTTGATGTAAGCAATTATAAAATCGATATTTTCGGTACTAATCTTAATTAAAACAATAGAAAACTCATTATTAATGATTGTAACGAACCGGTGGATGGTAAACAATCTAAGCCGACGGCTGGTTTGGTCCATTTCTGGTCACTTTATAAAATACTTATTCGACGTCAAAATGTAAATGTTATTGAATACAGATCTGTCGATAAACTAAGAGATACTAAACGTTGTAAAATCGTTGTCTCAACTGATTCCCCTCCCGACCCAGCCTGATGTGTCCCACATCATACCTGAGGTCAAAAGGGTTAAAAACAATTCCCGGAATAACTTATTGTTGTATAACAGCGCCAGACAGGCCTTGAACAGACTGTCTACAAATTTTAGCGGCGCTCTTGGCTTTACACATAGCCGTGTCTAATGTATTTTTACAAAACCTGTTTGCTAACGTCATCCCGTCGCGAACTCTCCCGGTCCCCGCGATGGGTTCCGGGGGTTTGTCACTAATACCCTCGTTAACACATTGTCCTGGGTCCGGAGGAACAGACCCCCCGCGACTGGGAGTTCCGGGCTCAGGACTCACCGGGTCCGATGTATCACCGGATGCCGGGATAGCTTCAACTCTAAGCTTAAAATCTGTTCTAAAATAGTATTTCTTAAGGTGAGTGATGTGAACCACAATTACGCCTTTGTTTTTGTTCAAAGCTCTAATGCTATAATTAGGCTCCGCACACTCGACTACTTCATACGGGCCGTCATATAGTTCCTTAAGTTTCCCTCCGGCCGTAAGCTTAAGAAACCTCCGGTCCCTGAGCACAGTGTCGCCGACCGCGAGATTTCCCGCTACCCGGCCTTTATTATAATAAAAGCTATTGCGTAATTGGGACTTAAAAATGTTATTCTTAGCATATTCCCGCTTATGTATCGCGTCATCAATTGCATCAATCCGATCCCCTCCGGCGTCCGGAAGGTGGCCCAGGGCCCTGGATAGCGCGTCCGGGGCCTCCTTGCCAAACACCAGCATATAGGGACTGAATCCCGTGGTGGCGCTTACTGCCGCATTGTGGGCAAAGGTAACGTGTTGGACGTGTTCCTCCCATGTCCCCGGCTTATCTTTCGATATATATTTTTGAATGGCT
Organism: Eueremaeus valkanovi; assembly: GCA_034693305.1. Classification (NCBI taxonomy): domain Eukaryota; kingdom Metazoa; phylum Arthropoda; class Arachnida; order Sarcoptiformes; family Eremaeidae; genus Eueremaeus; species Eueremaeus valkanovi. Next base: position 13,423 of record JAQIWA010001479.1, on the reverse strand, counting down.
TTCCCTAATGTTTTATTGAAATTCTCGACTTGCCCGTTAGCCTGCTGATGGTAAGGCGTTGTGGGCTTATGTTCAATACTGTATTTGTCATAAATAGTTCGACTAAAACGACTACATAGGTTTGTTCCCTGATCCGATATTAGGATCTCCGGGGCCCCGTAAACCCAAAATACTCGTTTCTCTAATTCACGCATTATAGTTCGATCATTCGCAACTCTTATTGGAATCGAAATAGCATATTTACTCAATTGATCTATTACTGTTAAGATAAATTTAAAACCACTTTTACTCCGGGGATATGGTCCTACGATGTCCTTAGACATGGTCTTAAATATATCCCCGCCTATCGGGATGGATCCCATGAGGCCGGCCGGCGGTGTCGTGGGGATGTTCCGCATTTGGCACTCATGGCATGACCTGACATAATTGCGCACGTCGGTCATCATCCCTGGCCAGTGATAATGGCGTCTCAAACGGAAATATGATTTCCGCGCCCCAAAATGTCCGCTTCCCGGAGCGTCGTGCGACTCCCCGAGAAGGTTCCGAACAAGTTTAATGGGAACGCATAACAGATCTGAATTATCCCCTTCATAACGTCGTTTATAGTATAGTTTATCGTTTGTAATTAAAAAGTTCTCGGCAATAGCCTTATTTTGCTGAACCCCGATATAAATATCGGCCCATACCGGGTCTGCCTTCTGCATCCCGGCGATATCTAAGCTATCCGTTGAATCATTCATTCCTACTAAGAACATAGGCCGGGCCGTGTCTCGGTCACCCGGAGCCTTCTCGAACGGGTAGCGGGATAAGTGATCCGCATCCCCGTGTTCTTTCCCTTTGTTATATATAATTGAATAGTCATATGGCATTATGCTTAAGGCCCAGCGCGAGAGCCTTCCCGCCAGATCCGTAGTGAATTTTAAATAACATAAACCACAATGATCAGTAACGACTATGAATGGGCGGCCGAACAAATAGTGATGAAAGCGTTTTATTCCCCAGACTATTGCTGTGCATTCAAGCTCCGTTACCCCGTAGTTTTTTTCTGCCGGGGAGAGGGTTCGGCTAGCGCAGGCCAGCAGCTGCTTCACCCCGTCTTTTATTTGTACGAGATGGACTCCAAGGCCCTGATAGCTTGCATCAGTCCGGAGTTCTAAAGCAGCAGCCGGGTCATAGTGCGCCAGCACGGGAGCATTCATTAATTTATTTATAAGTATATCGTACGCTTTCTGTTGCTCAAGGCCCCAAACCCATTCTGCGTCTTTCTTAAGTAGATCATATAAAGGAGCGGCTATCCCCGAAAAATCCCTAATAAATCGGCGATAGAACCCGACAAATCCTAAAAAACTTTTTAATTCTCGTGCCCCTGTTGGTAACGGCCGCTGGGTCACAGCCGCCGTCCGATCGTGGTCCGGGCTCAGCCCCCGCGCTGATAGGCGGTGTCCGAGATACGAGACCTCGCTGACCGCGAAACTGCATTTCGAGGGCTTGAGTTTAAGACCGTATTCCCGCATTCGTTCCAAAATATTTGTTAATCGATTCATATGTTCTACGAACCCTTTGCTGTAGATCGCGATGTCATCCAAGTATACATAACATATCTTACGGTTCTCATTGGCGAAGATTCGGTCCATGGCCCTGGCGCAACTCGCGGGGGCCGTCTTCAAACCAAATGGCATCTTTTTGAACCGAAAGGTTCCCAGGTGGCAGATGAATGTTGTGAGATCTCTTGAATTCTCGTCGAGTTCTATCTGCCAGAACATCGAATCACAGTCCAACGTTGAAAAAACATCGCAGTGCCGCATCAGTGCCAGCGGCTCCTCGAGGTTAGCCAACGGATACGAGTCGTCCTCCGTTACCGCGTTGAGGCGCCGGTAGTCGACACAAAATCTCGGGCTGCCGTCTCGTTTAGTCACCATAGTCACCGGGGAGGCCCAACTCGACACGCTGGCTTCAATCACCCCCCTGGCGATCATTTCCTCAATACACCTCTCAATCAATCCTTTCTCATATTCCGAGACATTCCGGACAGTAGATCTTATTGGCGTCTGCCCGGGTTTGATTTTAATCGAATGTCTCCACGTTGTGACTGTTCCCAAGTCGTCTCCTTTGAAAGCGAACTGGTCTCTATAATATCTTAGTATACGAAACAGAATAAGGCGTTCTCTAGGCGATAATTGTGACCCGATTACAAATTCATTCATAAAGTCGCTGTCTATGTTATCCAATAGGCGACAATCGGTATCATCCAATTGCTGCTCCTCAGGGGAGAGCCATTCCTCGGGGAGCCGGACTACATTCTCCGGGCCCCGGGAAGCATTAATAGGTTTCGGAAAACCCTCCGACCCTTCGGAGTTAATGTAAGCGATTCTGCTCCCTTTCCTGAGATCGCGTGGTTGTAATGCCCAGTTACTCATTTCTATCACATACCGTCCGTTCGATTCAGTCAAATCCATCCCCCAACCCTTACGACTATACCATTGTTTGAGTTGCGGGACCCGGAGTAATCCGTCTCCTTGCGGTACTGTCATCACAGCTTTGCGCTCTCCGGGGTTAAAACGGAACGACTTTTCTATTTTCAACTGAATACGCCCATCGCTAGGAGCGATTACATCGATGTCAAGAATGCCTCCATTCCGATCGGCCGACACTCGCTTGATAGATTTGGGTGTGAGTCCATCCGTCCCCCCGTTCGTCTTTGCGTGCTTCTGGGAGATGTTATTATCCGCCACTGTTGTTGAACCCGGCAGGTCGTGCGGTTTGCCGGGTACCGGTTCTTTGCTCCACTTCTCTCCGAAGCAGACTCTGCACTCCCTGCCCTCGATTACAAGACCTGCCTTCCGAATAAAATCTATACCTAATATTACATACGGACTTACGTTTTTGGTTGCGGTGAACGTATGGCTAAATTCTCGTCCAAACACCTTTACTTTGACGTCCTCTAATACAAAGGCCGGTTTCAGGAGATGACCATCCACCGCCTGTAGCTCGGGGCCCTTCCATACGCCTTTATTGGCCTTGAAGTCCTCCGCGAATACGGCGTCTACCAGAGAACACCAGGCTCCCGTGTCCACGAGGGCTCTGACATCCCGCCCCCCGAAGTTCACAATTATGTAAGGCACTTCGTTATCGCCATACTCTGCGCAGTTAGAGAGGACTAAATGTGGGTCCGCCCGACTCGCTTTTGCGATGCAGGCTTTTACAGATGCGGGCTCCCGATCTTTACCGCCGATGTCGAGTATCTCGTATGCGTCGGTTCCCGGATTCGGTGCTTCCGCGTCCTCTCTTAACATATCCATGTATGCGAAAATTTGTTCCGGGGGAAGCCCCTCCAGATCATGTATTGCCGGCCCCACGGTCTTCACGCCTCTGTTAGCCTGTCCCCGGAGCTTTTTAAGTTCCTCAAAAAATGACTTAATTTTAGCCTCATTTATGGGCTGATCACACTTACTATGCGGATGACCGATCTTATCGCAGTTCGCGCATTTGAAACCAGCGGTTTGATTTCTGGCTCCGAATGGTTTTGTTTGGTCTTTACTATTAAAAGTTCCGCTCCCCGCCGGATATTGTTTGGGCGGTTGCGCGGCCCCCGGCTTTCCCGGCCAGGGTTTGGATATCTGTTCCTGCTCCCCGGGGGTCATATATAAAGCCTCATATTTAGCGATCGTACGCATGAGACTTCTAATGGTTTCTACATCCGCGAGTTTAAAACTCAATCCCTTATTGCGCATACCGTTGTATATTACCGAAATAACTTTCGCGTCATCCTGCTCCATTCCGTCCATCCGCGCCAATTTGCAGACCCTCAGGGCGAACGCTGTCGGGGTCTCAGTGTCTCCTCTTTTCGCATGGAAGAAATTATGTTCCGCCATGAACGCATAGTTATCGGGTCGGAACATTTCCTCAAATGCTAACTTAAATTCATCCCAAGTCGGCGACTGGTTCTTGAATAGGGACTGGTACCAGTTCCAGGCGCTGCCACTCATTCTGTTGACAACGATTTTAACTTTCTGGTTGTCCGTCCACCCGCTCGATTTCGCGATTACGTCAAATTTTTCCAGCCACTCGACCGATTCCTCTCGTATTCCTGTAAATTGAACTATTTCTGCGCGCGGAATATTGACTCTCGACTCTCTTTCGCCGAAAGGATTGCGGGCCCCTGGATTGCTTTGATTAGCGTAATTATTCATAAAATTGCGTATACTTGCTTCAAATGAATTGGATACCGGGTCCACGCCCAACATAACGTCAGGAGTGTGTGGAGTACCCAGGAGATTCCGGGTCCATGATGTCTGATACGGGACCTGGGAATCTATCTGCGCAGCCCGGGACTCGAGACGGGATGGCGTACCTCCCATTCCTTTAATCGTAGTTCTAATCGCGGGCACCGGCCGAGAGAGCTGATTACTACTTTCGTCTATTATACTTACATCCGAGTCCACCCTGTTCCTCATAAAGGATGTGTCCAGTTCATTGATTTGCTCCGGGGTCTTTGGTTTTGTCTCTGCCCCCCGGATTACCTTTCGCATAACGGGTGGACTCGTCTCATTTTGTCTAATGGCTTTCCTTACCTTAAATATTATATTATCTAAATCTTTGAGTACCGGAGAAATCTCAGCACAAACCTCCTGCGCCCCGATAATAATCTCGGGGGGCAGTTTGCTTTTGTTCGCCTTAATTAGTACCAGGAGGTGGGCTTTAGCCCTCACCCCGGCCTCATTTGCAATGCGGTTAGCGAATCGAATCAATTTGTTCCTCCGGTCTTTGTGGTCTGAGTTTCCGCACTTCAACTCGTCCAAATTTGCAATTAGTTTGACGCACTCACCATTGATTTTATTTAAATTGGTACTCGCCTCTTCTTCGGAGATATCTCTTACCTTAAGTTCCAGGTCGAGTAATTGTGATCCCAACTTATCAAATGATTTACTTACCTCTGATTCCGTCTGTACTACCGCTCCCCGTATTTGTTGGTTCTCGGGGGCTGTTGTAGTTTGTACTCCGACCCTTCGCTCCGGTTGTTCCGGAATCCTTTTATATATTTCCGTTATCGCATCCCGTAACTCTTCCATATCGGCTATGCTCCCTCTATCCGAGCCCATTAATCTTCCGAGAGTCCGAGCCATATCGGGGGGTAGGAGGTCCTTCCGGCTCCCCGATAAAATGAAAAGATTCCTTTGCGTGACTATCGATAGGTTTGTATTATATTTGTATGCCATAGATAATAAGCGTTTTTGCATAGCGAGCAATTCGTCGTTTCCTTTGCTATTAATCCGCGACAAATTGTCCACTATTTCGTCTATACGGCCTTTAAGACTCCGGGCTCCGAAGTCACTCCCGTTTGTGAATACTCGTTTTAGCTCTTTGTCCATTCCTTTAATAATTCTCTCCATATTGCCAAAGCTTTCTGTATTCCCGTCGACCTCGCCTCCCTGTGTATTATTCGCGGGGGCCGATTGTTCCGGGTCCTCGAGAGTGTTTAAGCAATTGTTCCGATCGTCTTTCCTAAGTCCACATCTAAATTCCTCCATATCCCCGATGTCTTTATTCTTTCCTCCTAAGAGTTTGAGGTAGACCCTTTTTTCCTCCGGGGAGAGGCTATTGCTATAAGGTGCCATTGCGGCATGTAGGTTTTGTTTGGCCTTCATTAGGATGTGAGCAGACAACATGTGCAGGGACTCTCTAGTTTCTTCGGCTAGTTGCAATAACGCCGGGTCCCCGGTAGTGTCTACTTCTTCCAATTCTAATAAGCACAATTCGAGTCCTGATTGTAACTTTGCGATTCCTACGGCCTGGCCGTCTACAGTGAGTTTGTCGATTGCTGAAGACAGTCTATTTACTTCCCTATTCATTTCACTGAGCTTCAGCCTGGGACACGGCGCAATGATAGCCAGTTTGGTACCCTGCGGCACCCCGCTGCGTTTTGCGTCACCCGGAAAACTCAAATCTTCCGTCCCCTCGTAAGTCCAAAAGAATGGCTCATCATTAGTAAGTGTCTCTAAATTCTTACCTATTTCGTCTCTCACGCTATCCAGGAGTTCGATAATTCCCATCTCCCAGTCCAGTATAGCCGTTAAGCGGCACCTAATTTTATTGCTGGGCTTAGGGAGATCCGAATTAAATGACTCCCATGCTCTGAACTCTTTCTTAGCTTTCATCCGGACCCACTCTTTCTTATTCCTAATCGCCGTCAATGCCTCCGCCTTGGAGGGAGCGTCAATTACAAGCAGCTGACTAATGTCGACCTCCGACGCGGCATATAACTTTGATATATTGCTAACCGACGATCCTGTCGGCGAGACGGGTCTATTCCGCCTCCCGTTACTCATGTTAGTGGTTCCGGGGTGCTGTAAGTTGTTCTGGGATGCGATCTTAATGCCTCCCCACTCTGATAATAATTCTTGTTGTACCGCGTCTGGTCTAGATCTTAAGTTAGATCGCGGCATATAATAATGCTAAAACTATTAGTAAATATTTGTACACTAAACTATCGAAAATTATTAAATTATAAAAACTCTGGTTCCGGGTACCGGAAACAGTGCCGTATCCAAGGGGTTATCAAGTAGAATATCCGACGTGCGTAAGTGTTTATGAATCGGGTAGTAATACGTAAATAGGGAAAAGCAAATGTATGGTCCGTTAATCAAAACTGGTTTGTTACCGAAATCTCTCGTGTATATGGGGTTTGCGGGTACCTGCCAATACCTGGGTGTCGGCAGACACTACGGGTCGAACCGTACAGTGAAGACAGTAAACGACGATAAAGCTTACCAATGGACCAAAATCACCTGACGTATGGCCTTTGTTCCCTTAGTAGTTATCCTGGCCGTCGGGGATATGGTGTTGATATGCCGTCTCGCTGATCACTAAACTCCACTTATGTGGTCCGCTCAAAGTTTGACTCAATCGACTGACGTATGGCCGTTGTTCCCTTGGTAGTTATCCAGGCCGTCGTAGATTAAGCGTTGCGTGGTTATGCCCTGGCGTAGGGGATCGTGGTGTTCAGTGAAAACACACAATTAGCACCTCCACCATGTAACATCCAGCGACCGGCGGGTGTAGCGGGTGGTCGTTGGGTGTTGAGCTGCGGCCTCTGGGGATTACGTTCCCGGGGGCCGGAATAAACACACAGAAATAGTAGTATAGAACTGATGTTTATTCAACAAGAGCTAAGGCATAACTGAGGTTTACAATACAATTGCTGAGCCTTATATAGTATATGATAAGTGTGATAGGCTCAGGTTCATGAGTTAATGGAAATATACAATATAAAAGGTGAGTATAAAAGGTGAGTATAAGGTATATACAGTTCAATAGAAAATAACTATATTAGCGGGAATGCGTCGATGATGACTGGGGTCAGCGACCTTTACACCCCCGACGTCACTTCGAGGCGTCCCTGCCGACCATCCCATCTCTCGCGACATCTCGACGAGCATCTTCTATCATCCGGAGGTACTCGGCGCCTGAGTTCTCATCCCCGGGGTTATCGTCTGGTCCACTGTCTGGAGCGTTCGTCTCCGCGGCGCATTCAGAAGATCGTTCGTCGGGAGGGTCGATAGGATTTTCCGGTGCCCGGACTGATTCAGCTCGTGATGCCAACGGTGTTGACGATTCTACCGTGACTACGCTGTTAGGTCCCATATCCCCGAATCTATGGCCTGCGGGTGCCGGTGTATGGATGGCGTCACTGATCCTTGATCGCTGTCCGTCAAGACGAGACGTGTATATGTGATCTCAGTGTTCCGTTGAACACGTCTCTTCATGGCGCGCCGTTTCTTACGCTCACAAGTCCGGCTTATTCTAGGGCTCTGTTTTGTAACACCCCTGCCGTCGACTGAGTCTGCCTCCGCGGCGAATTCTGTAGGCGTTCGTCCGAGGGTGATAGTCTCCGGTGGCCGGACAGACTTCAGCTCGTGATGCCATTGGTGCTGACGCTTTCACCGTCACCATGCTGTTGTCTCATATCCCCGAATGGGTGGCATGCGGGAACTGGCTTATGGACCGGCGTCACTGGTCCTTCATTGCTGACCGTCGGGATGGCAATACTCGGAGTCTCAAGCGTTTGTGGCTGAACCCGTCACTCCGTTAATAACCATTTGAGAATGCGCCGAGAGGCAGACTTTAGCGCTTTGTTCTTGTAACGGCCCGGCGATCTACTTTGGCCGTGGGGCGTACAAGATGACTTCAATTAGAGCTCGTTTGTTGGCACCGGTGATTAGTCGGGAATTAATCAGCGGCGCGGCTCTTCGTCTTTCGTCTCGTTTTCGTTATGCGTACATATGTTTGCGACCTGGGATACGGGACTGTATCTGGTCCACGGAATCCACAACAGGTCTATGCTATCTTATTTCCTCTCATCGAAGTGACTCGTCTAATGCATCCGCGACGCTACGGATTCGTATGATCGAATATTCGGAGACTCCGCATCCTTGTTACTAGTTGCGAGTCTCAGGGAACCTCAACGCTACCGGTTCAATCTTGCTCGGTGGGGGTCGGCGTCACTGACCCTACTCCGGTTGCAGAGTTGGAGGCTCTGCTTCACAGCGAAGCAGTCGGTATGCGGTAATACGTGATTTTTGACCAGAAGTACTTTGTCAAGTCCTGCCGTATGCGTTCTTTGCCGGGACGTTATCAATAATCAAATTCATAGCAGTGGCCCGGAAAAGGTCGCTCATTAATTATAAACTTCGCTCTCATAGATTACTCATATAGTTAAAATTTATACTGAACAAACATTGAATTAAAATATTTAGAAAAACAATGTATATGTGTTATGTAAAGATAAAACGATTTTAAATAAATATGTTTACTGATAAAACTAATTGCTTCGACACCCTGGGAAAGTCACACCTGGGTCCGGATGATTGCCGGCTCCCGGTACATAGAACCCCCGGCGTCTGATGAACGCTATACTATTACCGGTTCTCAGGCTCAACTAATCGCAGGATGTCGAGACAATAATTTAATATAATTAATGTAAATGTCTCGTTAGATGGCAAACGTTGTAAATATAAAATAGTGTAAATTGATAACAATTTGTATAAATTTAAAAGCTCTAATAAATATTTAAAATGTATCACAATTCGGCGCTCTGGAAAAGCTACCGGGGGCCGGGAAAGATTAACATGTATATATCGACCCCCAGCGTCTGCGTGAAGACACGTGTCGTCCGAATGAACAAATTGTTATCGGGTACCGAGTGTTTCTACGGACCCCCGGCGTCAGATCGACATTACGGTATCTCCGACCACCCTCTAATATTAGTATTAATAGTTTCGGTGGGTCGTATTATATCGGACATTATGTAGAGCTGTCAACCGGTATGTACAGATATAAATGATCTAAAATCGTTGCCAACCTACGATTATTCCTCCCCCGACCCAGCCTCGATGTGTCCCCACATCGCGCCTGCCGCCGACAGAGGTAAAAACATCAAAACCCGGGGCGACGGAATGTTGTTGAAAAGGATAAAATTACTTTATATTTATGTGTATTTGTTTTCAACTTATAATGTATAATTTGTCGCCCCGTCGCGAACTCTCCCGCCATCCGTCATAGGTAGCGGGGTGGTTGAATTTCGCTAATCAATATATAATATAGCATTTAGTCCCGGAGGCCGGTAGGACAGACTCTTCGCGACAAAGAGTTCCGGGCCCAGGGAACATAGATAAATTTATTACATAAGATTTATAACTAAAACTAATAATTGATAAATAATGGATTAACTAACCCTTGTGGATAGTTAACGTGGTCCCGGAGATATATCATACACCCGACGTACCCTCCTGGGTGCCGTAACTGTTTAGCGAGCATATGCAAAGCTGAGAGTAGTTAACAGCCTAAATATGGATACACTAAATCGCTGACAACTCTCAGTAACTCCTCCCCCTGGCTAACTCCGATGTGTCCGCACATCGCCCTGGCGATCCACAAAAATAAAAACATTAAGACCCGTGGTGGCGGTGTCGTTATAATAAAATTTATGTGAAAAGGACCAGTTATTCACAATGATACGAAATTATGCGTCACCCCGTCGCAAACAACGGGGAGCAGATCTATCCCCTCATCGGGCTTCTCGCAACTAAGAATGACAGACCCCGGCATTCTCCCAAAACAAACACAACAAAAATTTTACTAAAATTGAAGAATAAGGTAAATATATATAATAAACTCAATAAATAACGAATTTTAAATTATAAAGCGTTCCCACGGAGCGATTCACGGTCTGCCGTAGGAATGACCGCCTCCCCGGAGTGGAAGTTCTCTGTGTCATACCTAATGTCTGATACCGGCTCGGCCGAAAGTTTAAAATCGCTTCTATAGTAGTAACGTTTGAGTTGAGAAGAGTGGACTGAAACAAGTTCATTATTCCCCTCAAGGGCCCGAACAAAATAATTTGGAACAGAGCATTGAGTGATAATAAATGGCCCGTCATATAGTTCCTTTTTGCGGCCCCCGGTCATACCAAATAAAAACCTGCGGTCTCTGAGGACTATGTCGCCTACAGCGAATTCTTCCGGGGTCCTGCCTCTGTTATAATAAACACTATGTGATTGAACTTTATTTCCCTTTTCCGATTCAATCCTCTGTGCGGATTTGGCGAGAATTCCTAATTTTTCAGCCCTGAGGTTGGAACAATCCTCCGCGACCCGGAAGGTGATATCTGTTGCATCTAGTCCGGATACCAGTGAATAAGGGCTTGAATTTATAATCGGGTCTACTGTTGTATTATAAGAGAAAATAAAATCGTATAGGGGTTTGACCCATGTCCCCGCATTGACATCCGTCTGGCCGGCCTTTATAGCGGCACCCAGGGATTCAATGAAAGAACTCATCAGCTCAGCCATTTGTCGGTCATCCGGTGTATGTGAACAGCAATTTATGTCGTACTTAATTAATAATTGAATAGTGCTATCAAATGATTTATCAGAAGGATCGGTAACCAATACCTCCGGAGTGCCGAAAACCCAAAATATCGTATTCTCCAGCCCCCGTAATATCGTGGGGGGACCGGTATCTTTTAGAAAAACTGATAATGCGTATTTACTCCTTTGTTCTAATCCTATCAGCGCGTACTTATACCCGTCCTCAGTCTGTTTGAACGGGCCTATGATTCTCAAAAACATTACCCCTAGGAGTCGGAGTGGCGCCGGCTCCACGGTATGCACTAGCTGGCAGTGAAGACAGGTTCTACAATAATGTCGCACATCCGTTGGAATTGCCGGCCAGTAATAATATTTCTGAATTCTTAATTTCATTCTATAATTGCCGAAATGCCTACCCCCTGGAGCTTCATGCGCCTCCCGGAGTAGGTTTCGTACTAAACGAATGGGGACACAAAGCTGGTATGAGGTAACATCCCCCCGTTGGAACTTATAATATAGTATTTCGTCACGAATTATAAAATCCCCGGGATCCGATATTTCTCTGGGGGTGCGCATATATATATCCTTCCATATTGGATCTGATTTCTGTGATTCCATAATATTAACCCACTCGGAGTTATTGCCGGTACTATGCTCTATCGGCCCCCCGGGATATGAGGTCTTTCCAAACCAATGACCCGATATCTTAACCCGGTGATCAGAATCGCTAATTCCATTTACAATACTGTTCTTAAGAATTGGCGGCCCCCAGAAAGTTTCCCTTCCCCCCGGAGAAACTATAAGTTTGTTTGGGGTAGTGCCGCCTGATTCTAATAAAGTCCCGGAATCTGAGTCCGTCGGGTCCTTGCAATGAGTAGGCTCAACGATTGACAGTTCAGAAATAGATAAATTGTTGAAAATATTGTTAGATTTATGAAGAATTTCGTTTGGTTGATTATTGCGAGTCCCCGTAACAAATTCTCTATTATTTAAATCAGAGTTATGAGAACAAACTGCTAACTTTTCCGTGCTCCCGTTGATCTCGAACCTCTGTGTATTGTTTCCGGGGGCCGGTTCTTCCGGGTCCTCGAGAGCTATTAAACAATTACTCTGATCGTCTTTCCTTAGGCCTAATCTAAATTCTTCCATATCCCCGATGTCCTTATTTTTACCCTCTAATAGCCTAAAATAGGCCGCACTTTCCTCCGGGGAGAGGTTTCGTATGAAAGGCATTACCGCGGTATGCAGATTATATTTGGCCTTTAGTAATAGGTGGGCTGACAGCGCTCGCAGCGACCTCCCGTTGCCTTCGTATAGTTGCAATATTGCCGCGTTCCCGGCTGTGTCAACTTCCCCCAGATCTAATGAGCACTTCTCGAGTCCTGACTGTAAGTCTGTAATCCCTACGGCATAGCCGTCTATCGGGAGTTCGTCGATAGCGGACGAGAGTATAGTTATTTCCTCATTTATTTCGCAGAGTTCTAGTCTGGGGCACGCCGTTCTAATGGCTAGTTTGTTGCCTTGCGGCCGCCCGCTACTATGTTCGTAGCCCGGAAAACTCATATTCTCCGTCCCCTCGTAAGTCCAAAAGAATGGGTTGTAGTCCGTAAGGATGCCAAATTCTTCGGCTATTCCGTCTCTAACGCTATCCAGTAGTTCTAAAATTCTTATTTCCCAGCCTCGTATAGCCGATAAGAGGCAATTAATTTCAACACTGGGCTTAGGAAGTTCCGAATTAATGGACTCCCATACTTTCGATTCTTTCTTAGCTGTTGCCCGGGCCCACTCCTTCCTATCACTGATCGACGCTAATGCCTCCGCCCTGGTGGGAGTATCAATTACTAGAAGCCGATCAATGTCTATCGCCGAGGCGGCATATAAGTTTGAGATGTTACTAACCATCAAACTTGTCGGCGAGGCGGGTCTACTCCGCCCCCCGCTACTCATATCGCTAGTCCCGGGGACCTGTGGGTTACTCTGGGATGCGGTGTTGATGTCTCCCCACTCTGTCACTAATTCTTGTCGTACCGCGTCTGGTCTAGATCTTACGTTAGAACGCGGCATTTAGTAAAGTTAAAAACTGTTAGAAAAATTAAGTATATGCTAAAACTACTGAAATTAATTACTAAAAATTCCCTGATTCCGGGTACCGGAAGCAATGCCCAACCCGAGGGTGCGGTTCAATCACGAGCCCTCAAACTAAAACTCGAATATATCCGAGGTGCGGATTCAGCCACGACCCCTCGAATAGATCGAAATTATTATAAATTCTATTATTCCCGGGGTGCGGATTTAGCAGCGGGACCCCGTAATACAATGGGTTAGAAAATAAAAACTTCAATATACCCAGAGTGCGGATTTAGCCACAACCCCCCGAATATATGAAAAGAAGAAAATTGTTATATTTAAAACTATTCAGTTCCTGGGGTGCGAATTTAGTCGCGGACCCCGTAGTACAACGGATTAGAAAATAAAAACTTTAATATACCCAGAGTGCGGATTTAGCCACAACCCCCCGAATATATGAAAAGAAGAAAATTGTTATATTTAAAACTATT
>JAQIWA010001478.1:0-18175 GCA_034693305.1 Eueremaeus valkanovi | reverse complement strand
AAAAATCGGCCATTTTAACCAAAAATGGCGCCTTCGGCGCCATTTTCGGTATAGGTCGCGAGCAAAAAGTCGAGGGGTGGTCCCTCGCCGCGTCAAAACCTAGGGCCCCCCTATTTTGCCGATTTTCAAACCTAGGGGGGTATTTTGGCTAGACCCCCCTCTCTCCATCTCTGATTTTTATAGACCTTTTGGTTCGGCATCTCTGCTGTAATGTCTACATAGATAAGAGAGACTCTAATTCTCTGCTCTTGATCTATAGCTGCGTCTAATTCTGAATGTGTGACTCAATTACTTTGAAAATATATGCATTCATATAATAAATGAAAATTTAAATAACAAAAAGATAAGTCTTTTCTACCCATGAAATACATTTCCAAATGATATCGTGTTTTACTCTGAGTTCGCGAAACAAATCTCCAAATGTTTGGTCGAATATAAGCTAAATATGGTTTTGTATGAGAAGTAATTCAATAATATATGATATATTGTGTCACGTTATGAGTCATTGGGTTTTATGTTTTCGACAGCATTTTGAAGATTTGTAGCCATTCTGTCGAAACATACAAACATATGAAACAATCGCAAAGAAAAAGAAATTTTTTGTTCATTTGTCGCATGAGTTTGGTTTCGGATGATTTGAAGCACAAAAACTATTATATTATTTGTAATCATTGATTACTACACTTAACTGAATCACTCGATTGTGACCAATACCTGAACAAGCGATGGACAGTTATTAAAAGTTTTGCTCACAAATCCAAAGGCGGTCTATATTTACAGTGCAAGCGATCAATAATATAATATATGAACGAAACGCCAATATTGAGGCTTCACTTCGAAATTAATACCAAGACATAAAACTAATGGTTCCGAATGGCCTCAAATAATAGCTTTATAATAACGAACCACTTGACTCATAATTAGATTTATAGATTTATACTACAGTATAATACTGGTCATCATTATTGCTCGATCAATATTAAATGCTTTAATCGATTATCAATTATACTGTATATGAAAATAATGTCTTTTAAATTATTTATTAATAAAGCAAAAAGAATTTGAGTCAGGAACTAGTGAACCCGGATCATTCAGAGCCAGGGAGCATCAAGTCAGATTCGGGTGGGAGCTCCAAATCATTCAAAAACTTGTATGAAGGCTCAAATGATATTTTTGAACACGCTAAAAGCAGAGCGTTGAAAAGATACCAAGTTCCTTTTCAAGTGTTGCTAACTTACATTAAACCTATTGAATAGCATTGAATGAATACACATATAATGTTTCGATAAAATGTTTTTCATGCGTTTTGAAGCCATATTCACATGAAAAGACATTGATAATTTGATATAACCCATTTCGTATTTCTGGCTCACATAGATCTGTGTTGTTTACACATTTCTATAACTTTTCAAATATATATAGCATTTATTGCTACAATTTCTGTCAATATTATCACTAGTTTTGTAATAAAGTAATAAAATTCTTAATCGATATTCGATTTGTTAATGGAGTAAAAAAATTTGCTTTAAATGATTTATTGCTAACATTTTTTATCCAATTCTAATCTTCAATAGATTAAAGTTTTTTTTTCATCACTAATAATGAGATTTTTAGTCAAAATTTATGAATATTCGCATTCGACTGAATTTATAGAAAATCGATTCAATTTATATTTGATTGAAATTTCATTAAAATAAGTGAATGATTATAACGAAAAGAGCAGGGTTAACAAAATCATTACTCAATGGTAAAGTCCCTTTGCATGCCTTCCCTTTGTAATTGGCCTATACTTACAGTATAAACGAGAATATAATAATGATTTTGCATCTGTTGTAAAAAATAACTACCAGCTCCTAATGGATAAATGAACTGGAACAATCATACAGAATTCTGAATTAGGACTTCAAGTTAATTCAACAATGAAGCATCACCTAGAACCTTTTTATCTGCAATGTTAATAATACTCGATTTAAGAGAATATTTGAGCTAGGGCACTTTAATATATTAAGCAAATATTTATTTATTATTATTTTAATGATTCTCTGATTTTATTTAAAAGTTTTGTTCATTTGTTTTGCGCAACACTCGAGAGATGAGTGCAATGAATATTATTGATATGAAAAGAATCAGAAATTATGATTTGTCGCTTAACCTGAAAATTATAATAAAAATAACTGAGTTTTTGTTGAATTTACTGAATTAGTCTCATTCGGTGCTATTTTTCATGAAGTTAAGAGAGTTACAGTAAGAGTAACTGAGTATAGGATAGTTCACACAAATGACAATATTTGGGGAGTATTTGCCACAACAGACACCTCTGCTGTAAATATTATTTTGAAATATATTATATATAATTATGAGTCAATAAAACTATTAGAGGCTATTAATCAGAGACAACGAAATCATAAAAATGAAACTAAACTTAAGGCTATTTTTATGCTATTTTTAAAATTTGAAAACATCTGAATCCAGAGATTATGACAAATGATCCCTAAATACAGATCTATAGTTAAACGATATTACAGTATATAATAGATTCAATAGAAAGACAGATCTATTGAACAATAAATTTAAAAGAAACTGAAAATATTCGCTTCTTTTAGCAATTCTACAATTCTTGTGTAAAATTAATGAATTGCGAGAATAGAGTAAAATCCTTAGAAAATCGCATTAGTTTTCCTACAAATATAACTAATCTTTTTAAGAAAAATAGAGAAAACATTAGAATAGTATTCGATAAAGCATTTGAAAAAGACTACTACAAGTGTGTGCTCTCTGTACTGGTATGTCAGGGAATTTGTTTTGCACATGAATTCATCGTTTACTCAATAGATCTTAACATCTTTGAGATCTTCACCACTTGAGCCGATTTTCTTTATTCTTCTGTTTTTCTATTCATATTCTTTGACCTAATTATAGACATTTGTGTCTCCAATGCAATCATACAATTGTATACTAAATATTACATTTGCTTAACATCTCGTCTACAGTATAATACAAGATATTGATAATAGATATTAATATTCATATTTACAGTACTTATAAATATACCGAATCCTAAACCATATAAACACTGATTTCCTGATTGTTTTTCAGAGAATTCGTTTCATTCAAATGCATTCAAAATTTTAAAAAATGTGAGTTTTTTTCAGAAATCTTTTGTTGAAATTGTTTTGATCGTTCATTGAGTTCATGAAATTCTTTGGAAAAATTGATCGATTATTCAAACTCTTTCATAAAAACTATTATTAAACACAAGAATTGATTATTTGAATGAATTAATTCGTGTTCTTTGAAATTCGTTATAACTCTTGCATTCATTCACTCCATTTGTTTGTATTCCCAACTGTTATACTGTTATACTCTTATTCCGTTAGACTCTTATTCCTAACTAAAGGCAAAGTCTACGCAAATCCAGAGTTGGCTGAGTTCAGTAATTCCAGTGAAAGCAGGGTTATTTTACCATATTCATGAAGCTTTCTCAATTATAAACACTTCATTCAATCGTTTTTAACAAAGAAATTATCAATACTTTCAAATTCTCCATTAGTACCTAGCTCATTAGTATCTAGCATTATCTGATCTAATACTAACCACCATATGGTCAGCCCTGGGAATAAACAAAACGAGTTATGGATTGTAATAATGGCATCATTTCATCGATCACTTCATTCAACTCTTGACTCAAAATTATAATCCAATCAATGCTTTCTATCTTTCAATTTCTTAGGCCTACAGTAATTCCGAGCGAACACTAGTCATGTGACAGATCCGCATATTTTAGTAATAATTTGGTTCCGAATAAAACATGTTTTTTAGAGACACTGATCAATCAAATGATGTCATTCTAATGAAATTGTCTTCAAATTACTTAATATTTCTATAATTTTTTCTGACAATCGAAGAGTGCTTTGATTTATAACCACTTATTCGGCATCTCTGGTCTACTCTAGAATTTTGTTGATTGAGAATATATGGCACATAAAAAGTGTTGAATTTTTAAAAATCTTGACTTTAGGCCACTTTAATGAATAATTGCAAAGTAAATAAAGAATTGCTTTTATATTTGAATTAAGGATTTAATGACTTAAGGATTCTATAAAATCATTTGAATGCAAATAAG
Source organism: Eueremaeus valkanovi (assembly GCA_034693305.1). NCBI lineage: Eukaryota > Metazoa > Arthropoda > Arachnida > Sarcoptiformes > Eremaeidae > Eueremaeus > Eueremaeus valkanovi. The sequence goes on along the minus strand of JAQIWA010001478.1, from coordinate 14,052 downwards.
GCTTAATTGAGTTCAAGAAAATCATTAAATATAATATGGTTTCTAATGATCCGAATATATCCTAAGTTTGAATATTTAATGTTAAAAACACACATAAGATATAAAGTATAAAAAATAGTCGACTGAATGAGAATATTGAAGTGCAGAACAAAATTAATTATAAATCGATTTAAAAATCTTTTAAAAAAAAATCCGAAAATAATTTTATTCTTTTTTTTTATTGTTTCAAATCTAAAGAGAATCGGATTATAAAAATAATTAACATTTTTTTCACTGATTGCTTGTTTCAAAACTTAAGTTTAATTTTCGATTAGTATTCATATAAACAATTAGACTATAATATCAATGAATTCTCATATTATTTCAATAGTGATTAAAAAAAATACACAGATATTGTATACCATATCAAAGAATGGGTTTTCGCCTAACTTTTAGTTTTTATTGATCAGAATAATCACAGATTGCAAAGCATGATCAGGCTCAATGTTGTGAACTTGATTGCAAACACTGTATTCCAGGTCATTGAAAATTATTTTTCTGATAAACACCTTTATTATCACTTTTTATTTTTCTGATGTATTCTTCGATTCATAGCTCACTCACTATTTTCATATGAATATAAGTTGCACTACAAATGCCTATAGGATTGGTTCCGAGAGCTCTCATCTGCTTCTCAATCAGAATAATGGATAGGACTATAGGACCTGTAAAGGGGCGCCAGTTATAAGTTCGGCTCCAGGTTTAATGTTAGACAGTTAGAGATCATGTACTACAGGGGCGCAGATTATAATTCAGTATTTTCAAGAAAAATAGTCATTAAATGAATATATTTTTTATAAAAAAAAATCTTAAAATGAATTAAAATTAATTTTTTTTATTAAAAAATCGAAGTTTTGGTTAAATTATATTTTCTTTATAAGAGTTAAAATATATATACAGTCGTAAAGACATCAATAAATAGACTGAACTTTACTTTTGTCTTCATTTATCATATAATTAATTAATTATATGAATAAATGTAATAATTATTTACAATTGAATGAATAAAGTGTTTCAAATGAAAACTGATTGCAAGAGTGAGCATAAGGTATAAAATAAAAGCCAATTAATTGACAAAAACTGAATTATCAGAAGTATTGGTAGTATTGATAGTATTGGTAGTATTGGTAGTATTGGTAGTATTGGTAGTATTGGTAGTATTGGTAGTATTGGTAGTATTGGTCGTATTGATTGTGTTTGCAGTGTCTGTACTGTTGTTCTCGTTTTGGTCGACACTCTTCTCTTCTGGTCTTAAGTTCTGAGTCATGGTCTCAGTGTTGGCTCCATTGGCGCTATTAGTGCTCGAGAGGGCGATAGTTCTGCGATCGATGCGATTGGACTCAATGAGGGACGGGTTGATTGTCACAGATTTGGTGCAATTGTTGGTCTTATATATACCGACCAAACGGTCGGCCAATTCGTACATATTATTCCTCAACGATATGATAACGAACTGTGTATTCCGTGTCCTTTGCTTTATATAGTTGGCCACAATCGAGACGTTCTTGAAATCGAGCGCCGCATCGATTTCGTCCATAACATAAAGGGGCGAAGGCTTGTAGTAGTGCAGTGCGAATATCAGTGCCAATGAGGACAACGTCTTCTCTCCGCCCGAAAGGTTTGATATCTTTTTCCACGACTTCTTGTTTGGTCTGACGGCAAATGTGACGCCTTCTGAGAACGGGTCCAAAGAGTCGATGTACTCCAGTTCCGCGTCGCCGCCCATTGTTATCATTCGATACATTTCTTTGAGCTTTCGGGCGATTGTTATGAATCCGTCTTTGAATTCCTTGAGTCGAAGTTCTCTGATCTCTTCGAACTGGCCTTTGAAGGCATCCCTCTGTTCAGTGATTTCCCGGAGCTGTTTGGCCCGATCGAGGAAAACCGTCTCTTTCTTCTTGTACTCTTCAATGGCCGCCATATTTGGCTTCATTTTCTTCAACTCTTTTTCCAAATTTTCGATTTGTTTTTGCAATGAATTCGGACTCAAATTCTCCAACTCTTCGGACGACAGCTCCGGAATCGTAGCGTTAGGTTTGCCATCGATTTGATGCAGTTCTAGTGCTGTCAGCATATTAGTCAAGCGCTTCACCTCTGCCTCCTTGTCGTCGAGTTTGGCCTTTTGCTGCTCGACCTCATGTTTGGCGTCAATGTTCTCGTTATTGAGTTTCAGTTCCTGTGCTTTAATTTTACTGATTTTGCTTTGAATTGCTTTAAACTTCTGCTCCGACTCTTCCCTCTCATTGATTGCCTGTTCGTAAGCTTTGGACACTTCCGTCGCTTCGGTTTCCAATACTTTAAGCTCTTCTTTAGTGGCCGTCAATGCAGTCAATGCTTCGCTTTTCTCGACTCCAAAGGACTCCAACTTTTCTCTACTCTTCTGGATATTGCGCTCACAAGTACTCAAAGCGACATTTGCTTTACTCAAGTCATTGCTTATTCTCTTCAATTGACTCTTCAGTTCTTCTGCTTTTCTTCGAGCGGTTCCCACTTTCTTATCCATAACTTCTTTAATTTTATCATTCAATTCATCCAATTCTTGGTTGAATTTCGAACACTTTTGCTCTTCTTTTTCATATTTTTTCGTTTCCGACTCAGTCCTGGTCTCCAGTTCTTTGACTCTTTTTGGATCGGGTGCCGACGCCTTCACCTTCTGTTCCTGTTCCTCAATCGACTTTTTCAGGTCGGCCTGCATTCGGTCGAACTGTTTGACTTCCATCAGGAACTGCGGCTTATTTTGCTTCATAGCTGTTATGTCTTTCGTAAGTCTTTCCGATTCTGTTCTCAAGTCTTCGAATCTGTTATTCAATTCATTTATTTTATTCTTCAGACGATTCACCTCTTCCTCCAACGCCTGTATCTCTCTTTGATCCACTTCTTTCACAGCCACCGAAGACCCCATTCTCCCTGAAAAAGGTCGTCCGCCCCCACTCATAGTGCCGGCCATTTCGATGATCTCCCCCTTCAGTGTCACCACTCTATAGCGTCGGCGCCCGTAGGCTATTCTGGTCGCCTGATCCAAGTTGTCGGCCACCAACGTGTTCCTCAATCCGTGATAGAAGGCCACCCGAACCCTCTCGTCGTTGACCCGAATCAGATCGAAAAGACGGGGCACTCCTTCCGGGTAAGTCTCGCCATCAGACCAGTCGGTGCCATACCTTTGGCTCATTTTATCCAAACCAATGAATTTGGCGAAACCGATGTTATTCTTCTTGAGGTAATCCACGCATTCAGTCGCGTCATTGATACTAACGGTGACGATATCGTCGAGTCCTCCACAAGCGGTCGAAACTGCGATATCGTATTTGCGGTCAATGGCACCCAAATCACCCAATCGGCCCAAAATGCCTTTAATGGAGCCCTTCTTCTTCTGGTCCATCAGTGCATTCAATACCCTATTCTTGGAATGTGTGTCGACCGCAGAGCTCTTCAATTCCATGAGTCGATTGCCTTTATTCCTGTGCTCTTCGACTGTTTGTCTCTTCTTGTGCTCTATTTGTTCCAATTCTTCGCCCAATTCTCTCAATTTGTTTTCTGCTGAAGGAATCTCTGTCTCAAACCTCTGGAGAGCCGTTCGCTTGTCTTTGGCGTCGTTTACAGTCTTTTCCAACTTATAGGTCAACTGTTGGAGCCGTGACTTCTGGTTGTGTTCTTCACTCAAATAGATATCGAGTTCTTGTTTCGCGATTTCCATTCGATGTCGCGATTCGTTCACTCCTTTCTGCAGAACTAATAACTCTTTTTCGATCTCATCCTTCCTGTTCTGCAGGGGTTCGGTATCGGCCTTAATCTCACCCATCGCTACCGCCAAGTGCTCGTCCGCTGCTTTCACATCGGTTTCCGCCCTTTCCTTCTTAGCGGTCAATAACTCGATCTCTTCGTTACACTTGTCGGGCATTTGAGTCAATTCCTGCAATCGGTTGGTCTCGTCGTCAATACTTTTCTCCAATTTCTTGCCTTTGGTTCGAATGTTCTTCAGTTTGTCCCTCAACTGGACGTCACGTCTCTCGCAGTCCTTATATTTCTCATTCAATTCTTCTGACGCCTTGGTTATGGTCGTCAGCTCCTGACCCAAGCGCTTCTGCTCCTCTTCGGTCTCTGACCTCTGAGTCTTGAGTTCATTAATCTCTTTCATTGCCGTCTCATATATACCGTTCGCTCTGTTGTACTCATTGCGAGCCTTTTCGCTGTCAGTGTTCGCGTCGTTCCTATAGAGCTGATAGAGTTTGCTCTTCTCGACAGTGATCTCGTTCTCTGCCTCCAAGAACTTGATGGCCTCGTTCTTTGCCTCTTCCAGTGACTTGAGCTCCTTTTCCACGACCTTTACTCTATTCATCTTTTCGGCTCGAATTTCATTAAATTCCTCCACTTTTACGGCCAATTGACTCAACGGCTCCTTCAGTCGAGTCGTTCCGATTATGTCTTCCAAGAACTCCAACATTCCTGACTCGCCCTCATTGTCGGCCTTAGGCTTCATCAGAGCTATCTGTTCGACCTCTCCCTGGAGTATAAGGAACCGATTGTACCGGAGGTCGATTCCATGCGATTCCAATAGTTTCGACACTTCTTTGAACTGAACTTTTCGGTCGTCAATACAATAGTGAGAACTGTTATCCTTATTGGCGGTTCGACTGACTGTGAACTCAGACCCTTTGACAAACTCAAAGTCCTCTCCGGGCTATCCGTCCGTCGGATCAGATTTCAAATAAAAATCAATATTTAATGAAAAGAAATAATCGATTAATACCTTATCGTTGATGAGTGCGAAGTGAACTATGACTTTACAGAAGGTTAGGTTCGGATAAGAGTCGCTGTTATGGATCAAAACACTCAACTTCTTTGACCTCAACTTCTGAGCCCTATATCCGAACACAAATAGCATCGAATCGATTACATTAGACTTTCCGCTGCCGTTCGGACCCACTATCGACGTAAAGCTCTGCACAAAGACAGCCAAAGACAATGAAAGACAAGCAATCGATTGAGACATTAAAGCAAAGCAGAGGAAAGCCATGCTTACGGCCATACCTTATGGAACGGACCCAATATCTGTCGGTTTGCATAGGATTTGAAGTTTATATTTTCGATATTCGTTATAATCAGTCGAATCCCCGTCTCTTCTCCACTATAGGCCGGTTTGGACGGCGCCGGAGGTATGAATATATCGCCCAAACCTCAGATCAAAAGCAATTAACCGTTTAATCAATTATCAACCGATTAGTGAACGGCCGATCAGTCAGTCAGTGGGACAGGCAGTGCACTCACGTCTTCCTCCCTCCTCGTCCCCGAACTCATCCATCTCTTGGCTCTGATCTTCATTGTTGTCGGCATTTGTTCCGACGATCTCTTCATTCGTAATATTAGTCGTCATTTCAAACAAGTCTTGTATTTATAAAACAATTAATTATTTTATTAGAAATCAAATCATTTTTCGGATGATTTCAAACTCAAACAAAACCTTTGACTCAATCGACTCAATGGACTCAATGGCGGGAAAACTCAGACATTATTTTGATTTTCGACACTCTATATGACGTCAGTCGAGGCCTAAACCGGAATATTATTGGTTTGCTTTCGGAGAAGATCTCTAACTATTATAACAATAATTAAATTCAAAATCCCTTTAAATGTTTGGCGAATATAAACATTAGTTTCAAAATCAAAGGCAAAGAAGTTTTGAAAAGAATTTTTATATGAATTGTATTAATATTTTATGATTTTATATACCATTTATCAGATGTGAGAAACAGAGCCCAAAAGCGCTTCCAATCTATCCATTCGTTTGAATATATTGTTTAAAGAAAACTAAAATATTTATTCATTTTCTAAACCCAAAGTAAATCTCTTAAAAATCATTTCAATAATCAATGCAAACGACTATCGATTTAAACAATGAATAGTCGATTGAATTAAAGCAAAGATAAAACTAATATAACGTAAATGTTATCAAACAAGTAGTTAATGTTTGAACAAAAAGATTAGTTTTATTGCAATTGATATGAGTTTTGTTGACCGAAACAAATGTATGGAAACAATAATTAAGTTATGAAAAGGTTTAACCGATTTGTGATCAATAAGATGTCACTAATCTATTCGCTTCTGTCCATAGTTTCACTCGTTTTCGGTAATCATATAATCATTTGCTTTATATTCAATCATTCAATCAATTGCTTCACTCAATACTAATCTCTATTTGTCTGACACTCGACATACCAGTGCTGTCGACATACCATCAATTGGTCAGTTCGTTCGAAAACGAAGAGTTCACTCAAGAGAACCAAAAGCTTAAGACAAAAGTCAATGATTTGGAGAAAAGGATTGAGAATTTGGAGAAGACTTTTGGACAGAAATACCCGAAAGTAAAGCACTTGTCGTACGCCGACCGCAAACGTATACTCATTACAGGCGGCGCCGGCTTTGTTGGCTCACATCTGTTGGACAGACTTATGATTAGTGGACACGAAGTGACAGTTGTGGACAACTTCTTCACCGGTCGGAAGCGCAATATTGAGCACTGGATCGGACACAAGAACTTTGAGCTCATAAACCACGACATCGTGAATGCCCTCTACATCGAAGTCGATCAGATCTATCACTTGGCGTCGCCGGCCTCTCCGCCCCATTACATGTTCAATCCGGTGAAGACCATCAAAACCAATACCGTCGGCACAATCAATATGTTAGGTCTGGCCAAAAGAGTTGGCGCCAAAGTGTTGGTCGCGTCGACCTCTGAAGTGTACGGCGACCCCGAAGTGCACCCACAGAACGAAGAATACTGGGGTCACGTGAACCCAATCGGTCCGCGTTCGTGCTATGACGAGGGCAAGAGAGTGGCCGAATCCCTGGCCTACGCGTACGCCAAACAGGAGAACGTGTCGGTCAGAGTCGCCCGCATTTTCAACACATATGGGCCGCGAATGCATATAAACGACGGAAGAGTTGTCTCGAACTTCATTTCGCAGTCACTTCAGAACCAGTCGATGACAGTGTACGGGTCGGGCCTACAGACCCGCTCTTTCCAATACATCAGTGATTTAGTGGACGGTTTGATCGCTTTGATGACCAATAATATCACACTTCCCGTGAATTTAGGCAATCCTGAAGAGTACTCGATCAATGAGTTCGCGTCTCTGATCAGGCACTTCGTCGGCTCGTCCAGTGATTTCCACTATATGGACAGTGTGGAGGACGACCCGCAGCGCCGGAAGCCAGACATATCACGTGCCATAAAATACCTGAAATGGTTCCCAAAAGTGGGTCTCAAAGAGGGTCTGAAGAGAACTATCGAATACTTCAGAGAAGAACTACTTCTCGCGAATGCCAAAGACGTCGACCATTACTCGCATAACATCTCATAATTCACTCATTCTTTTGACAATTATTTCAGTTTTAAAACAAAACAATATTTTTAGTCATTTAAGTGATTGTGTTATTCGACAGAAAAGACATTTCATCTGAAGAGACATCACTTCAGAGGAGAACCCAAAAGAGCTTCACTTTAATTGAGTTTTAGTTAAAGTATTTTATATATAATCGATGACCAGATTTATCACTAGAGGTCGAGCAGAGGTCAATTATCAAATTATCAAACAGAGTCTAATCGACTAAAACCTAGTGTTTTCTGATTCGCATAAATTGAGATCTAATACCAAATGCTATTTGAGATTCGCATTCATTCACTCGAGAGTTATGTGAAACAAATGTAACCCAAAAGCACCTCATCATCGGTAATGTGGCCAACCCTGCACACTGATCATCAGTTATAATTAAGGCAGAGGTAAAGCCATCACTACCTGACGAGTCGATTAATTTTCATTCGCATGTCTTCAGCGAATTTCGCGAATCTTTTAATATTTTTTCGTAATTTTCTTATTTTTCACACAAAAACGGCTTATATTTGAGACCAATGCCCTCCGAGTGCTGACATTATAATAGTGTTTAAATTGTTAAACAATTTCAATCAGTCCATACCTCACCCACTGGTCATCTCTGGTAGAAAAGAATACTTTTTACGATTTTGCGTCAAAATTACAAATTATTTGATTTTTCTAATGAGTTATCGAACGAACAAATAATGTATTTTATATTTCAGAGCAATTCATACAGAAATCTAAAACTTATTTATTTTACAATTGATAGAAACGAATGAAACAAATTGTTATAATTATTGTATTTGTAGCACATTTTCATTCAATTATTGCATTTTCTGTCAATCATTCAATAAATTAATTGTCAAATAAAATAGTTTTTAATATTTTATGTATTATTTAAAGAAAAAATTAATTTTTTTATTCGGAATTTGATTAACAAATATATACTGCGATTCCTAATCATAAAAGACTTTGATATTAATTATAATTATTGTTGAATTTGATTCTATTGACTGATTATGTATTAAATGGAGAGATAATTAATAAAAATATATTATATTTAATGTTTAATTGCATTACAATTATTGCAGTTATTCTCGATTTCCAAAGAAAATGATTTTATTCTCTATAAGAATATCTTAGATATTAATACTGTACTACTGTATTGTATTGTGCTGTCTCATTGAAGAATTCACCTGAATATAGGGTCGCTTTGAGTGAAAGTTCCTTTTTTAGAATATTCTTATTTATGTTATATTAAAAATAGATCTGGCTATTTGCTAATTTAGTTGCATTTTTGCAATCTTTATATAATAGAGTTTGTGTTCAATGTCCTAGCTCACTGTATCAGATCAATGCAACTTGGTATACTTGATCAAACAAAAGAACAGTTATTGCTCCAGTTCCTTTTTGGAATAAGAATGAGATGTATTGCACAGTGTTTTGAAATGAAAGTGTTTTGGACGACGGGACACGAACTTCCTCCAAAACTTTTATCCTTGCTTATTGAGATTTGCCAACAGACTATCAGACGTTTTGCAAATGCAGTATAATGCAAATAAGACTTCTTCAAGTTGCTAGGAGCAAAACTTACAGGAAAAGCATCCGAGCTATGGATTCTGATATAATAGTAGTAAATACTGTACTGTCTCTGCATTTAAGAATAATTCTCATATTCTGTCGATTCTTAAAGCAGTGCATAATATATGGCTTTGACTGTACATTGACTGCAGTATACATAGACATAGTGTACACACACTGTAGAGCGCAATGCAATGCAACTAAACATTGATTTTTGTAAAAATAATTATATGTTTGCAAACAGTAATGCTTTCACTTGTGATGACTTGAATTCATTTCTTTAAACTGTATTTGATTTGCAAGACTTGGATCCGAATGAATGGGCGCCAGAAGTAGGAAAGCGAGTGGACATCACAGTCACAGCCATAATAAAGGCAAAGGAGTGAAACGATTGGACAAAAGCCAATCCAATAATGATTTGGTCAACAAATCGATGCAAACGATCGCCAAATCTCTTAATTCAAAAGCCATTAAGTATTGAATCAATTCTTCCGATTGTTTACTGTCTTTGCATTTCTTAATCAAAACTTATTTCCTCTGAAGTGAAAAACGAGATCAAGCGGTGCACCCATTGTTGGGGCCGTGGAGTCCATCGGCGATGACTGCATTCAAGGTATGGGTGGCCGGGGAGTAGTTGGCAATGCTTTCCGTTTCAAACCACTGTTGACTCGCAGGTACTACTGACGGCCCGACTGTGCGCCGCCTTCTGGAACAACATCACTGATTGCGACGAGACATTCAACTACTGGGAACCGACTCATTACCTCATTCACGGCACAGGGTTCCAGACCTGGGAGTATTCGCCCTTATATGCAATCCGTTCGTACGCTTTCCTCTGGATCTACGCTTTGCCCGCATTCTTGTACTCACATCTGATCCAAACGAACCAATTGCTGGTCTTTTACTTCACCCGATGCACACTTGCCTTCTGCTGCGCGCTCTCTGAGATGTATCTCTACCGGTCGGTCACTCACTCTGTCATTGCTTTGACCTTATCTTACATCCAATCAAATGAATATTAATTGAAATAATGAATGCATTGATTAGAGGAATATTACGCCAATTCGGGCCATCGATTGCGCGACTCTTCCTGTTCTTCGCAGTCCTATCGAACGGTATGTTCATCTCGTCGACGGCATTCCTGCCCAGTTCCTTCTCCATGTACATGACTGCGCTCACATTTGGCGCTTGGCTCCAACAACACCATAAGATCGTTATCCTAACCCAAGCTATAAGTGCTCTCATCGGTTGGCCGTTCACTGCATTACTCGGGTTTGCATTATTGACAACAATTTTATTGATTTTATAATAATTTCATTCAATTCTTGCAATAAGTCTTCCGATCGCTATTGAAATGCTTATAAACAAAAAGAAACGAATATTTTTCGCCAAATGGTCGACAATAATCGGGGTCTCAGTTATGGTAACAAAGCTTTAAAATATGTTATTCCCTTCAAATAGACTTGAATTTCAAACTCTTTTCAGTTGCCATTAGTACTGATCGACACTTACTATTACGGAAAGTTAGTATTAGCCCCGTATAATATCGTTGTCTACAACGTGTTCAGCTCACACGGGCCCGACCTCTACGGCACAGAGCCCTTCTACTTCTACTTCGTCAACTGCTTCCTCAACTTCAATCTGGTGTTCGCCGTCTCCCTGGCCACTCTTCCCGTTATGGTATCCAATAATAACAATAATTACTTTCAATACAATTATTTTAATATAAATTTTAATTTAATTTTCAGTTATTTTGCAAACTATTAGTCAAATCCAAACGAAATATTGTGAACTCTAGTCATATAATATGTATGTCATCACTGCTGCTCTGGTATATAGTCTTCTTCAGTCAGCCCCACAAAGAGGAACGATTTATATACCCGGCCTATCCACTCATCTGTCTGTCGGCCGCATTCGCCATTGAAATGGTTCAGAAGGCACTGACGGCTATTATTCCTCGACTCACTTACTTCTACTCGTCCTTAGTCTTAGTGTTTGTCATTGTTTTCGCTTTCCTTTCGATTTCGAGGGGTTTAGCGCTCTATAAGGGTTAGCACACAATCAAACCATTGTTCTCATCCAATTGATTGACTCACTCATACCCTTGCCTTTCACCCTTGCACAGGCTACCATGCTCCACTGGACATATACATGGAGTTGGGTCGCGTACATCACGAGTACAACATATCTTCGCTGACAAAACCGGTCAATGTCTGCGTCGGCAAAGAGTGGTATCGATTTCCGTCGAGTTTTTTCCTGCCGACGCCACAGCACTGGAAACTCCAGTTCATTCGGTCCGAATTCAGAGGACAACTTCCTCAGCCCTTTCAGCCGGGAAGTGGTGGCACCCGAGTCATCCCCTCCCATATGAATGATCTCAATCTCGAAGAGCCGACGCGTTATATCGATGTATCGGAATGTCATTTCCTGATCGACACCGACACTAACGAAGCGAACGGCAATGAATTGCAGTTCTCGCGCGACTCAGAGACCTGGGAGTCCATACAATCGCTGCCATTCATGGACGCAAAGAACTCGCCGACACTTTTCCGCGCGTTTTATGTGCCGTTCGTTACGGAATCCAAATGTAATTACGTTGACTACAATCTGCTCCGAAACAAACGATTGAATCTTACACTCGAGGTCTGACTCAGACTCTCCTCACGAATACAATACAATAATAACTACAGTATTGTTATTGCGGACAGAGTTCGGGTAAAGAGTATTCTATAGTCAAAAGTTTGCATCAAATTCTCATTCAATTATTGATTATATAAAGCATTAAAACAAATGCGAATTCAAATATAAAATGTTTTTCTATAGAATTTCAATACATTTCGCGAAAGAATTGCATTTGATTTTTGAATGAATTTTTTACGCACTTCTGATAAGTGAGAGAATCCCTGTGACTGTCAGTGTATTTATAAGTTATATAACCGTATTTACGCACAAACACCGGCACCGGAGTATAGTGAGGCAACCAGATTGCTTGTATACGCCGGGGTAGACCGGCATGAAATTGTAAGTAAGGTAAATTAATAGGTATTGCCTAAGTCTTGGTAGGCTAGAGCATACACGGGTACAATCTTTTTTATTTTGTTTTTATAAATCTTTAAATAAAAATTGGAATGAGGGTAAGTTTTTCAAAATTAAGAGATGATGTGGTTTCAATGTTAGCATTCTCAACAAAACCTGAATTTTTAATACCTTTTATAATCTAGTAACTTTTAAATCAAAATTATTAATTTTATTTGTTCTGACAGGTCACCCAAGGGGGTATGTTTGTCGGAGTTTTCTCATTTTCTCTTTTGCAATTTATCACCTAGGACATGTATTTCATATATAGATTTGTAGCGGTCACTCTAAAGGGGAGAATTTCCAGCTTATTCTATTGGAAAATTAATTTCGTTTTTTCAATAAAACCCTTAAACATACACAAACAAATTATATATCATTTTTATTGTAGAATCAAGCTGAATAATATTACAGAGATTTTTTAATTTTGGCCAAAAAATTTCAATTTCGTAAAAAACAGTTTAATACACGCTCCAGCAGGATTATCAGCAATTTGTTGAGCTGACGGCGTGTATAAACAAAATAAAATTCAATTCAATTCAATAAATTAAATTAATATACCATAAGTTTACACTTCTTTTGCTGATTCAAAAAATATATACAATGTCAGGGTTATCTGGATCAAAAATTGCTCAAAACATGAAAAAACCAGATTAGCAAATTTGACCATGTGCCATTTCTACCCGTTACAATGGCCAATTGCCGCTACAAATCTATATATAGAATAAATGAGACCCAGGTGATAATTTGCGAGAGAAAATCAGAAAACTCTCCCTTGGTAAATTTACATCTGTAAGTTTTAAAATTTTAAGGCCTCACTACACCACACCTACACCAGCATGCCGGTAGCTACCAGGTAGTACAGTACGATTTGAGACACTGGTAGAATTCACTTAGACCGGCAATGCCAGTGCTTGTGCGGAAATACGGTTATACTGTATTATTGTGTTCTTACTGTACATTACATTAGGATAGTGTGTAGAGTAGTCTTCATTAATATTATCCAACTTTTACTACTTGTGTGTCAATCGACAACTCTATTGAGAGTATTCACTGTCAGACTGTGTGGGAGTACTGAAGCGAATATCTGTCAATGATTTGACTCTACGTTAAACATATGCCTATCGTATCACTCGTTTGACACTAATTCAGTTCAGATTATTTCAATTAACACTGATTTGAATGAATTTCTTATTATTGAATGTAAACTATAAATCAATGAATCAATCAATCAATTAGTCAGATATGATGTGAACTATATTTGTAAAGATTTTTATTAATATTGCGATTGTTTTCAATTGAATTGAAACGAAAATAAACTTAATTTAAATGTCATTTACTTAACAATCATTGGACTCACAAATGGAGTGTTTATTCTGTATTCGTCGCTGTTTTGGTATTTCCGGACACACATCCTATTCCTTAGTTAAGGACCAACTCATCCCTAAAGTGGTTTTGGACACAACGACAATGGGTTTGCAGTTATTATGCAATTAATTGATATTACGTTAACTAAAGTTTGATTATTATTATTAACCAATGATTGGCTGACAAACAGGCAATGATGTGGTCATTGTCAAGAAGGGAGTCAGGTATGTGTCCACTCCAGTCCACTGTGTGCCCAATGCCTGACCACTCCATAATCATGGAGAGCCTTACCCATTGAAAAGCCACTAAATATAAATGTTATAATCAACAGAATCTGTGGTACGGGTGCGGCCATCACTACGGCGCCGATCCTACAAAATAAGGCCTATTTTGAAGTTAAAGTCCAACAAACGGGTAATCAATGAGTGATTCTATTGAATCGATTTCTATATAGTTTTCATTTGGTTTGAAATGAGAGCAAAAATATTTAAACAATTAATAAGAACTAAGTATTTGAACGTTTGAGTCAACTCTTTTTGAATTACCCTAAATTTCCGTGTATAAGCCGCGGCTTATACAAGGAAAAAAGTAGATAAAACGAAAAAATATATCATCCGGC
>JAQIWA010001477.1:0-18184 GCA_034693305.1 Eueremaeus valkanovi | reverse complement strand
AGGTACCATCCATTGTTATATTCCAAAGATTGAAAATATTAGGAAAAATGGCAACTATCTGGCTACAATTTGGTGAAGAAATTTTCAAAATCGAATTACGCATTCAAAAGTTATTCAAGTTTCAGCTTGACTAGATAGTTATTTCCTATACTGTATATAATTTTCTGCCAGTTGATCAACCTTGCACATCTAAGCTATTTCAATGCTCTTTGGAGATTAAATTCAAGAATTTTTTTTATATATTCTCTATTTTTTTTAATAATATTGAAGTTTTTTTTGTAGCTTTTCATCGATTAATTCTTTGCAGAATAAAAAAATAAATTCTGATTCGTTGCGAATGTATAGAAAATAAGAGTTCATTCCTTAATAAAAGCATAAATCAGTGAATAAACACAATCTTTTAGATAAGATTTTCTCTAAAAAAAATACTTTTCAATCCTCTTCTCACTAATAAAACTTTTAACAACTATTCTGATATTTCTTTTTTTATTCGCAAGTATTTTATGCTTAAATTATTTATTATAAACAGTACTGAACAGTCGAATAGCTGTGAATATATATACTGTTTTGTCGATTAAAATAGGAATTAAATAAATTCTTATCTCTATTCAGAACTATAGCGAAAATAGAGATAAAAATCAGTGAATTAAACATAAAAATCAAATCAAATAAAAAAAAAGTATAGAAAAGGAGAGAAAAAAATTCAATTAAATCTTGAATTCTTGAATATATTCTTCAAAAGAATCTTCTCTTCACTTCTGGGACTGAAGTGGAAGAAAAAAGTAATTTAAAAGAAGACAAAAAGATCTTAAATAAGAGAAAAAAATACTTTTATATTAATAATGGAAACAGTATTTCGTTCGAGAGTTGAATTAAATTTTTATGAATCAAAGTCTGATTGTTAGACAATATCTATAGAGAAAAGTATCTTATATTGATTTATCTGCAATCTCAGCAAATGTAAGCATGTTCAATTGGAGTGGGATGTGCCGAAATACGGCACACCTTCCCCGTATAAATCATTGTATGAGCTGTCTTACTTGAGAAATTGAACTATTTAATTGAATTTATCAGATTTAACTTTAAACGTATACATATGGTTGTATTTGAGCCCTGGTCACCCACATACTATACGGAAGCTAAAGCTAAATAGAATTTTTTTTCTTTCTTATAGAATAAGAATTTTTCTCTCCTTTTGTACAGAATATAAAAGTCTATATCATTTTGAAGATAGAGATCATTAAAGAGTTTATTGATCGCAAGAAAAAGTAGAGAAAAAATCTTTTTTTCCTTTTTTTCTGAAATATAGAGAATTTTCAATTTTTATTCTATTTATTCTGTATTTTCTCGTTTGATGTTAAGCTGAAATATATCCATAAAATTGAGTGATAAAAAATTTGAATCCAACATAAAAATAAAGAATGTTT
Source organism: Eueremaeus valkanovi (assembly GCA_034693305.1). Lineage (NCBI taxonomy): Eukaryota > Metazoa > Arthropoda > Arachnida > Sarcoptiformes > Eremaeidae > Eueremaeus > Eueremaeus valkanovi. The sequence goes on along the minus strand of JAQIWA010001477.1, from coordinate 16,757 downwards.
TGAAATATGACTCGGAATAAATTATTTTTACATACAGGGTTCAGTATATACTGTCTGTGTTAAGGGTTTATTATAGGAATGGATGATATGTTTGAAATGAACGCCAAAATACTTCAGTTTACTTAACATATATGAAGAATATTCTTAAGTGCATTCAGACATATACTGTATATTCGATATCTGAGTCATAAGAATATTAATAATTAATGCGAATATCATATACTGTAAGGAAATAATCTGCTCCAAGTATATACCCAGATTGTATTCATGAATAATCAAGCAATATTTTGTTCAACAATTTATAAATAGTGCGCTTAACTTAGAGAGATAAGAATAATTTTTCAATTATCTTGGATAAAATCCAGGTTAAACTGCGTATCCCATGTGTGCATGGCTGATTTATACAAGTCATTCGAATATATATATAAATAATCAGTTTATTAAATCAGATTCTTTGGTATTTTCTGATTCTATAGAGAACAGGAATAATAGAATACAGAATATTCTGTTGAATAAAGAATATTCAGCCAAAAACGCAGCGAATATTGTGTACAAAAATTTTAATTAGATTTTCCATTTTCTGTGTGTTTAGAGATTTTTAATGTTTAGTATTAACAAAAAAAATTTATACATTTGTTGCCTAAACTATTCGGAAAAGTTAATTACGGACTGTCAGACAGAATGAACTATTCTTAAGCCCACTTTTGTCTGAATAGATTAAACACAAAAAAAGCATTTTCTATATTATTATTATATAATATAATAGTGTTTAACATAAAATAGTGTAGAGAATGAGAGAAAGGAATTAAATTATGTACTGTATCATTTTTTAAGCGCATTCCATATTATAATTATGTATAATAGTGGGGGAATGAAGTGACTATTTTGTCGGCTTGCTATCCACTCGCGCTGGATGTTCGGGTTCTCCTCTTAATTGCGATTTTATTGATTAGAATAAATTTTCTGAACTGGTAGTGTTCAGATTGGCGATGTTACTATCAGTGCTATACCAATCCCATACCAGTGCGATACAAGCCCTGTGCTCTACGTTTCTATGCTATACTATGTGTGTGTATGTATAGCATAGGCATAAAAATCGATATAAAGTTTTAATATTGTGTGCTATACTGTATGTGTGTGTGCGTGTGCTGTTGGTGTATGTGCGGAAAAACGGTCAATAATTTAGTGGTTCTTCTTTCGTGTAATTGTGTGCGAAAAGTATTATTTTTTTTATATAATATTATTTTCTTAATAATATATTTTTAACAAAATTTGGTTTCGATATTCACATTAATAATTCAAATATTCATTAAAGAATTTTTTTTCATTTTTTTTCGTTACTCTCGTCTCAAGTCTATATGCACTCTAAAGCACTGTATGTTTAATATTTATGACTATTTTTCTTTATGTAATATAATTATTGATATAATATATTCAAAATATATTTTTTTGTTTTTTTATTACAATTTTTTTTGCAAATTCGTGATAAAGAATATACAGAATTAAGAAATGGTTTGAAAACAATCGATTCTATTGCATGACTCAGATGTTGATAAATATTTTCAACAAAAATATTTTTATATAAAATCTACAACAAATGTAGCCGAGCTAAAACAATACTTGAATAAAATATGTGCAAGCTAATGCATGCCAACAAGGTGATTGTGCCGGAATATTATTCAAATACCTTATTTAATGCTGAAATTAATATGTTATTTATGAAATTCGATATAACAGATAAGTATCAAGCTCATTAGTTCAACTTAGCATGTTGGTAATATAGTTGCACTGAAATCCCTGCGCATTCTTCACTTTAATGAGCTTTAGAGTCAAAAGAATGCAGAAAAACAAAAATAGTCATATTTTTTGAAATATAAGCACAAAATTCATACAAAAATTCTTGTGTTTCTAATATACAGAATGAAAATTAAGTGAAACTAAAATAGAAATTGTTATAAATAAGAGCTAAAAATCTGCTTAATCTCCTCTGTAGGACAAACAGCAGTAAAAATATAGAAAATATGACAAATAATGTCATTAAATATTGAAAAGAGCATATTTTCTTCCATTCCGTATTAAACCTGGATTAGTCTTATATTTTTCAATATCATAACAAACAGACATTTTAGACAAAATATATTTTTATCCCTTATTTATGCATTTTTCTCTCAAATATTTATATATATTATTATAACTTTTTTTTAGTTATTTTTCTTCAAAAGAGAGAATCAATTATTAATTTTCTGAATTCATTAAAGAGATTCACGTTTTTTCTGGACTACAATCTCATGCAAGCAATGAATATATGCAAAAATATATAATAAAAATTTATGGGAAAAAAAATATTATTTTAATATATTTTTTATATCTATGAATACGTTCCGGAACTCTGTCTGATAGGCGAAAGTGCATTACATTAGTCTGTAGTTTAATATCTCTGTATTTAAACGTGAAATGCATTTAACATTCAATTTTGGAAAAATATTTTCATTTTTTTCATCTCATCATTATATGACCGGAATATATATTAACAAATGATGTTCAATAGTATATTCAATAATTTGAAGGTCATATACATTATTATTAATACAATAGAATTTATATCAATTGTTCGGATCATATATTTTATATGTGAACTAAATTTTTTTACGGTTTGACTCTACAGTCAGACTCGTCTTCCAAACAGTTATATTATATTAAATATTATATTACTTTTGATTATGTGATAGATATCTAAACAGAATCAGTCTATTCTAATATTAACCCTGGTTAGCAATACTGAGTGAATGAAGTTCACAATCGCTTATACCCAGGTATGCGCACGAATGGCGATAAAAACAAGGTCAGGCATCAAACTCGGTATTAAATGAAAAATTTAAATTCAAAAAGATTTCAATTTGTATTGAACTGAATACAAGATGAATAGCTTGCTATCAATTTAAAATCCAACAAGATGTTCATTGTTAACTTTTAATCTATTTCGTTTATTAAATTTTTCATATATACTTGTTCAATTCTAGTATATTCTACCTTTTATTAGCTCTACGTTTACAACTACAGGACATATCAAGGTTTAATTTATTTATATTGAAAACTAAACTGGTTTTTCTTGCAAACTACTGGTGCTTATGAACATCCCTGATTATATCCATACATGCCTTATAAGAATTATATATAATATCTGAGCAAAATTTGTTGGCATTAAATTTGATGATATTATATAAAGAATGACTAAATGTTTTTCGCCGACCGATCAATAAATCCAATATAAGTTCTATATATTTCTTATACTGTAGTGTGGGTTAGGCTAAGAGAGTATTTGATCTTTTTCTTCCCGATTCCTATGCTTTTTCAGTACTATTTTTTCACATAAGAAATAGTATCAAAAATATTTATTTTACTTATTCTTTGTATATTCCGTACAAATTGTTCTCTATGTCTGACATAAGATTAAAATTTAATATACAGTCTGTACAGTAATATACAGTCTATATGTTTGGCTAACATAACATCGATTAGATCTTACGCTAAAAAAACTATATCTTATATACAGTATTGGTATTAATATTTCAAAAATACAGTACAATTGATAGATTGTTGTTACGTTCAAATATAAGATAGAACTGGAATATATAACAGTCATAAATAATGCAATCGAATGAGCTTCCAATGAATTATTATATATGGCATGCACATGGTGGCCAGGCTCAAATAACTAAAGTCTAACGTCAAATATCTAATCTATAACTCAAATATCAAAGAAATTTTCAGACTTTTATATACAAATTGAATGAGTGAAATATGCTTGATATCTACTAGCAAGATGAATTAATGCTTGATAATGATATGTGCTGTATATTATGCACATCACTGCAAATGAATGTTATTCTGCGATCAATACAATAGGAATAGCAGTGTATATCCATTACAAAAAATAAAATCAATGGCATAATTAACCTTAATTTAAACGCATATAAATATAGCCTAGATGCTATATATACTGGTATGGTATGGATGTATTGGCAATATATGAATAAATTAGTTTTTTATTATTAATTAATTAATTATTCAATAAATTGATTGAATTGCAATACAAAGTAGTTTTGTCGTCAAAACGAGACTTATTTATGGTTTTTGTATAATATGTTTCAACTTTTTATTTCGACTCTACTTATGAAAGTCAGAGCGAAATAGACTTTTATTTTATTTTTTGACTCTATTTGATCGAATCAATTAATTCATCTCTGGCTATATCTCAGTGACACTAATGAAAAGCTTCAGATATAGTACTGGTATATAAATGATGTTCGCATTCATGTCCTGATTCTCCAAAAGCCAATCGAAACAAATATATTCCTCTTATATATGAAAATATATTATATATTATTTTTAATCATATTTTTACTGAACATTAGAATAAATCGGATTTAGAGGAGAAAAATGTAAAGAGAAATAAAAGTCAAATAAAATATAATATAATATAACAAAACATTAATGTATTTTAGAATAATATTATGAAGTTTTCCACAAAAAATCGATACTTGATCTAAATTTTTGAATTTGAAAAGTCATTAAAGTTAATGCAATTCTTATTATACTTATTCTTATTCTCAAATATAAGGAATATTAGTATAGAATTCATTATTAGAGACAATACTTATTATTATTATTCTTATGTTTGAAATAATTAATTAATTTTATTGTTTTATTATCTCTTATATAGAGATAAGCGATGAGTGTATCAGACATTGGCTCTGATAGGACACCGGCAGAGACACAGCTCAATTCATCCAGTCTTTCATCCAGCACCTCAGCAATCGCATCCATAGCACAGGCACTATCGCCTGCCGCCTCATCCAAACCCATGGATCACATAGTATTCAATATATTCAATACGACGCCGACGACAACAGCAGTGCCGGCGCTGAATAATATACTGCAAACGACAACAACTAATTCAATGATATTTATAACAAACTATACGGAAGGCCAGTCCGTGCACACAGAGGGCTACGACTGGATAGACATATTGGTTATAGTGATAAAAGTGGTTCTGTTGAGTATAATCATAATCGCGGCCATATTCGGCAACTTATTGGTCATAATATCCGTGTGCAGACACCATAAGCTGCGGATCACAACAAACTATTTCATAGTATCGCTGGCCTGTGCGGACATACTGGTGGCCGTCTTCGCCATGACATTTAACGCCTCGGTGGCCATATCGGGCAAATGGCTGTTCGGGCAAATTATGTGCGACTTCTGGAACTCCTGTGACGTACTGTTCAGTACGGCCTCTATAATGCACTTGTCGTGCATATCGTACGACAGATACTATGCTATTATAAAACCACTCGACTATCCAATGAAGATAACCACTAAACGGGTCGGTATTATGATTACATTCGTCTGGATTGCGTCCGCACTCATATCCTATATACCAATATTCACCGGCTTATACACGACAAAGGCCTATAAAGAAGAAAGGCTTAAGCACCCGGATGAATGTATCTGGGAAGTTAATATACCCTATGCCATTATATCGAGCACAGTCTCCTTTTGGATGCCCTGTGGCTTCATGTTGACTGCCTATTATAAGATATATAAGGAGGCCATCAAACAGGAAAAGTTCATTTATAAGTCACAGCAAATGGCCATTAATACCAATACTAATCATCATAATCATCATCCAAGAAATTCTACCGATGCTACCAATTCTATTCAGGTTAGCTTTTGTTTTGAGAAATCAGCTTTTCGTTTGTTTTCTGTTACGCTTTGTCTTATCTTTTGTTTTTAGCGAGTATACTCGCTTATGTTCTTGAGAAGGTGTCTGTCTGTACGTCTGTCTGTCTGTACGTGCACCATTGTTGTAAAAATTTTCATAATTTTGAAAGTTATACTCATTTTTAGATTTTCAGATTTTTCAAAAATTTGAAAATTTTCAACAATGATGTCATTGTTAGTACAGCTTAACCAATGTTACTGCAGCTAAATACTATAGATTTGAATACCGATTAACCCAATTATCTTCTAATGGACAAAATTATCACCATTAGATCCCTGGTATACTCGCTGGTAATAACGTTCGTGCTTGTTTATTAATATTTTCATTATTTTCTGTTATTTATTTCGATTAATTTATAGGCCTTGAAGAAAGTTCTATTAAGTTTTGATTAAATATCCATTTATTATGCCTGATATTACTCAGAATAAATTTTTTTTATCTAAAGAGCTCCATAATAGCTCTTATTAATGTGCACGTTCTGCGAGCGAGCGTTAGACGTTTTATGCAAATTGTTTTGGTATGTGTCTATTTAGAAAACGTGTTGTACCAAAAATATAGCACAATCACTGGCCAACGCAAGGTAAAAACTAACGTAATTACTCCCTATGACGAAGCCTATGAAGATTTAGTTAAAAGAAAAAGTTGTTTCTATTTCTTTAATTAAATAGAAATAAACTCAAGTATTCATTTACTATAAACCGTCACGTATTATTTTATATTTTTATTATAAATGTTTTATATAAATTTCCAAACCAGGGATCAGTGTCTGTAAATATTAACAATACATGCCACATATGTGATCCAATAATCATCATTTCTGATGAAAGAAGTGATAAAAATAAACAAGAATGACCATTATGAATTTAAGAACACTTTCAACATTCTATAGATGCAAATCGATATACAATTTTTAGCAAGTATACTCGCTTATGTTCTTGAGAAGGTGTCTGTGTCCGTCTGTCTGTTATTGTTGTAAAAATTTTTAAAATTTTGAAAATTATACTCATTTTTAGATTTTCAAGTTTTTCAAAAATTTGAAATTTTTCAACAATGTTGTCATTGTTAGTACAGCCAAACCAGTGTTACTACAGATAAATACTATAGATTTGAATACCGATTGGAGCAATTATCTTCTAATCGTCAAAATTATTACCATTAGATCCCTGGTATACTCGCTGGTAATAACATTCGTGCTTGTTAGCGAGAATACTCGCTTATATTCTTGAGATCCTGTCTGTCTGTCCGTCCGTCTGTCTGTCTGCCCACCATTGTTGTAAAATTTTCAAAATTTTGAAAATTAGTCATTTTTAGTTTTTCAAGTATTTCAAAAATTTGAAAATTTTCAACAATTTTATCATTGTTAGTACAACTAAACCAATGTTACTACAGCTGAATACTATTGATATGAATACCGATTGACCCAATTATCTTTTAATGGTCTAAATTATCACCATTAGATCCCTGGTATACTCGCTGGTAATAACGTTCGTGCTTGTTTTAAGAGGAAAGGCTGGAGTCGTTTGAAGTAAGGCTGTATTAGGATAGTTTTAAGCTGGATGTTGAAGTGGAAACTAATAGAAAAATTAAACTTAATGGCCTTTTGATTCATTATTAGAGCGACTGATACGAACAGAAAAGCTATTCCTCAGATACGAGCACCTAGAATGTTCTAGAACTTTGGTAACTTGTTCTGCTCACTCTTGGTCTTTTTAGCCTTAGACCGTTGAGAGGAGTCGAGATGGTTTAAGTGGTGATGGCAACAATAGGTAGAGGTCGATGTCCCGTTGCGTCGTTGCCATGACTGTGATGAGTTTGGAAAATCGCCGAGGAAGTCGGAGTTATGGTCACTGTTGCGGCTGAACTGATTGATTGCCGGGAAGTGTTGCATTGACTTTAGGCGGTGTCGTAGAAGTCTGTGCGGAATTTATCTGCTTTGGAGTGGTCATAGATCGAATAGATCGGATTGCTGCGGACGGGTATTCGATGACTTAGAGTTTGAGGACATGGATATCTGCGGTCGCTTATCTGATGTTGAAGAGTTTGCTGAAGTCTGATGGCGAAGGCGTTCTCGACCTAAAGTATGCTCTGCGGTTATTGGTGTCGATGCTGATGCGAAACGTGCTGAGTGAATGTAGTAGATTGTAGATTGATAGTAGATTGAAGCGGAACTTCGAAAATATAGAACTGAAAGTTAACGCAATGTGTTGTCGATCTTCACGTAAACTTTGCCGGTAGTCCAACTGATTCTTGTGCTGTCGGCGACACTTATTCACGTCTGCGCTGGTCGATGCGGAGACCGATGCGTGATGCGTAGTCGTCGAACATTAAATCTGTTTTGTATGACGTGTCCAGAACTGCTATGGTTTTGTCGCCATTGATGATCGCGAGAATAGTGTTGAATGGTTGACTTAACTGATCGCTGTTTTCTTCGATTAAATTAGAGTCGGAAGTGGATGAATGATCTGATTCAGTCTGTTCAGTTTGTTCGGCATTGGGACAATCTCTGTGCCAATGGTTTGCTTTAATGCCTTGATCTCGGCAAATGTGACAATGCGGCAATGAATTCTTGTTGTCGCTGTACTGCGATTTCTGTTTGTTAGATCACTCATAGTAATAGTGACACAGTAACACTTCGAGGCCTTTCCCTTCGCTGGCACGGCAAAGAGGCTTTGTCTTCCTGTCTGACCGTTGTTGTGACGAAGTATGAGCTCGATAAGACTAAAAATGGTTAATAGTGAAGTGGCATTACTCTGATTTGTGTTTGATTTGTGATCGGAATGACGTTTCTTTTTGTCTATTGGATTAAGAGCGGCTTCCATTTTAACTACTTTTGGAGCCATTCTTAAGGCGATGTGATGTCGAACCTGATCATACGTGTTTGATAGCTCAGGAAGAGCGTTAGTGAGTAGGTCTGCCTTGTGTTCGTCGGGCAAACTTGTGAGGTCTAAATGAGCCATTTTGTCGTCAAAGTACTCCTTTATGTTTTCGGTGGTGGGAAGTTAAGGGTTACTTGCGATGACTGCATTAGAAACGGTGCGTCGAAAATGGCGGATTTTGCTCGATTTTCGGCCAATTTTGGCTTATTTTAGATAAATTTTGCACAATATAGCGTTTATTCACTTAAATTAAGCTTAATTTAGTTGAATTTAAGATAAATTTAACCGAAATTCGGTAAAAATCGGCCATCTTACAGACAAACACTTTCTCAAGAAAATAGACGTGTATACAGACAGATAGACAGACAACTTCTCAAGGCATAGGTGAGTATACACAGACAGACACATTCTGAAGAACATAAGTGAATATACAGAAAGACAGACATTTTACCCTTTTATTGATGTAATAGCTCTCGAAAATACATTGGTGTAACGGTAAGACTAGGCCTAAAGCAACATATAATGCTTGACAGCCTTTAGGACTTTAGATCGCAATTAGCGTTAATTATATTGAAAATTATATATTGATTTTGATTTTGAGATAGCCTAAGTTTAGCTAGTTTACATTTATTGTAAAGTATTTGATTTTAATTAGACATTGTTTAGTTAATCCAATTAAAGTTTATATTTAATTGTCTATTGAGAGATGTGTTGAGCCAATCAGCGAATAGTCGGCTATTGTGTGCACATGTGGTTGTGCGGAATGTTTACGTTTACAGTTTTGATTTGTCGATAGACATAACTGATTGGTTGATCGCCACAAATGATTAAATATAAGAGTATAGTTCAGTCGATAATCAATTATTTTATTGAATAAAATTTGGTACATTATTATATTAATTAATAAATTTTGAAAGTGATAATTTATGTTAAATTTTGAAGTGAGAATAGAAAATTTTTCCGGTAAAGGCTAAAAATATCCTTGTTTATATCTGGGTTTATGAGATATATTTCGAAATATCGGTATATTTACGCACTACATTTGGTTTCTCTTTCTGTGCTGAATTTATGAATCGTGCTTTATTATTTCTGAGTCTATTTTTAGCATTTATTTGAGCAGCGTTAGGTTTTTATTTTTGAGCGGAGCTAATAAATCGACCTTTATTATCTCTGGGTCTATTTTGAGAATTTATTCGCGCAGGTTTTGATTTATCTTTTTGAACGGAGCTAATAAATCGACCTTTATTATCTCTGGGTCTATTTTGAGCATTTATTCGAGCAGAATTTGATTTATATTTCTGAGCGGAGCTAATAAATCGACCTTTATTATCTCTGGGCCTATTTTGAGCATATATTCGCGCGGAATTTGATTTCCTTTTTTGAGTGGTTTTACTAAATCGACCTTTATTATCTCTGGGTTTATTTTGAGCATTTATTTGTGCAGCATTTGATTTATATTTTTGAGGCGAGCTAATAAATCTACCAATTTCATCTCTGGGCCTATTTTGACCATATATTCGCGCAGAATTTGATTTCTTTTTTTGAGTGATTTTACTAAATCGACCTAGTTTATCTCTGGGTCTATTTTTAGCATTTTCTCGGTCTGAATTTGATTTCTTTTGTTGAGCAGATCTAATAAATTGACCTTGTATGTCTCTGGCTTTAATTTTAGCAGTTTTCCGAAAATTGCGTTTTTTTGGATATGTTTGCCTTGTTTTTCTAGATAAACGTCGAGCAATGATTGAACTTTTATAAGGCCTTGTTAAAAAATTACTCATTTCCTTTTGAACCGTTTCTGAATTAAGTTCTCTTTCAGAGTACTCTTTTTCTTCATTCATTTCATCATTTTTCAGTTTCAAATTTTCCAAAATATCGTCGTGTTCGTTTTTACTAATAACTTGTCTTTTTTGATATAAACTCAATAATTTTCGTACTCCTAAATTTGAAAATTGATTAAAATTTAATTATTTAAAATTCTCATTTTTTATTTAAAAATATATTAAAAATTGAGGAAAAAACAAGCACTATTTTAAAAGAGATTTAAGAGCTTTTTTAATTTAATTATTTTTTGATTTAATAAATTAAGAAATGCGATTATAATTTTTAAAATTAACTGTAAATATTTCGCTCTAGTGCGTTCTATTTCGCTCAAACTTTATTTTAAATAAAAAAATAAAAAAAAATTTTATGATTGTAATGTAAAAATTCGGAGGTGGGACACTATCCCTGCAAACACTATATTCGCAGGACACGATCCCGGTAAGTTCATACTTCCGGTTGTATGGCCACGGAAGCTCCTCCTTCACTTTAGGTTTTAAACTTTATAAGGTTAGATTAGGTTAAGTTAGGTTAAGTTAACTTAGTATGAAATTGTCGGCATAGTGGTCTGCCGGGATAATGTCCTGCCGGAATAGTGTCTGCCGGGATAGTGTCTCAACTCCAAAAATTCGACACTGTGTATATAAAGCAATATTGAAATCATATGCTGTTCTAAAAGGCACTTTTAATAGTTCAATTCCATTTTCATTCACTTCTTTCCAATAGTTCCTTATATTTAACATCTTTTTTCATATTGAATTTCCTTGTAAAAGAATGTAGAAATTCATAATGTTGTTCAAACAAATTTCCTGCTCTATAAGTAAATAGAATTTTTGACCAAAATATTGCTATTCTTTGCTCACTTGTATATATAAACAAGCACGAACGTTATTACCAGCGAGTATACCAGGGATCTAATGGTGATAATTTTGACCATTACAAGATAATTGGGTAAATCAGCTTTGTATTCATCTGTAGTAACACTGGTTTAGCTGTACTAACAATGACAACATTGTCGAAAATTTTGAAATTTTTGAAAAACTTGAAAATATAAAAATGAGTATAACTTTCAAAATTATGAAAATTTTTACAACAATGGTGGACGTACAGACAGACAGACGTACAGACAGACACCTTCTCAAGAACATAAGCGATTATACTCGCTAAAAATTTATTTAGAAGATGATATTATTATTCAAACTTTTTACAGAATTTATTATATAATAATAATTTTATTCTACCAAATTTATAATATTGTTCAAATATCTACTCCATATAGATATTTGAAAATATTATAAATTTGGTAGAATAGAATTATCATTCTCTAATAAATTTTATAAAAATTGTAAATAATTATATCACCTGGTAAATAAATTTTTAATTAGTGTTAACCCTAAAATTACAAAAAAATTTTGCAAAAAATCCCCCGCTCCCTCTCTCTCTCTCTCTGTCTGTCCCTCTCTCCCTGTCTCTCCCTCTCACTCCCTCCCTCCAGCCCTCTCTCTCCCTCCCTACCTTTCTCTCTCCCTCTCTCTCTCTCCCTCTCCTTCTCTCTAGACAAAAAGGAAATAACGAGATTTTCTGGTAATATCACTAATATTGAATGTACAGACGAAGACTGAAATCGATGCTTTACTCTATTAGTAGGACCCAAACCATACATGAAATTTTTTCGCGGGGCTCTGGATCAAGTATTAAACCTTTATGAAATTTATAATAGTCGGATCAGATACAGTTTAAAAGCTCATTTTGATGTTCAAACAATTTTATGATTGTATTTGAAAACATTAAAATAGCTTGAAAAGAGATTATATTTTTGAAATATTCAATAACCAAGCAAGAACATTATTAGCAGCGAGTATAACAGGGATCAAATGGTGATAATTTTTCCAATTAGAAGATAATTGGGTCAATCGTTATTCAAATCTATAGTATTTAGCTGTAGTAACACTGGTTTAGCTCTGCTAATAATCACAACATTGTTCGAAAATTTTGAATTTTTGAAAAACATGAAAATCTAAAAATCAGTATTTCAAAATTTTGAAAATCTTTCAACAATGTAGGACAGACGGACAGGATCTCAAGAATATAAGCGAGTATACTGGCTAAAAATACCAACCTCTATGAGTTATACCCATTGATTCAAATTGTTGTGCACTCATCAATAATGCTTCAGGAATCCTGTCATTAATTAAAAGTTCAAATTGTTTTTTGCTGAATTCTTGGTTGTTTCCGTATGTTTCAGTATTAGCGTGAAAATCATGAAGCAATGCCATTGATAATTCATCATGAACGAGTGTTTGCAATTTTTCTTTCAAAGCAGGAGACAATTTCTCCTCGTCATTAGCATAGTCGTCAATATGTTGTTTAAGTGCACTTAAGACAACCCTTGGAATAAAATGATCGCACTCCATCATAGGTTTACCATCTTTTTTTTGAGAGATGCGTGCCTGCATCCGTCTGTACGGTCCAACAATATTACCATTATATTGATCTGGATTTTTTAATACATCCTGTCTTATTTTTTTTATTTTAAAGTTATCGATCTAATTTAATGAAAAAATGTATTAAGAATAGATTCAATTTTGAAGTTGATTGAACAAAAGTATATTTACCAGATATGCAAGCGCAAGTATGAATACAAACTGTGTGATAATATAAAAATTCATATTTATCTTAATTCAAGAAGAGTGAAAATTTTTAATCAAGTATTAATTTTAGAATAAATCTCTAGGATTTATACTCAATAAATTTATACATTGAATATTTGAGGCGTTTAAATAATATTGTTTTAAAATAAAATTTTGATTATGCTTATTAAAATAATAATGTGAAAATGATTCAAAATAAGCTTAAATACTGCATTTTTTGGAATTAATTAATGTATAAATTTCATTTTAGATTAAATAATCTGATTAAGATATCCCATTGTTTATTAAATTAGTGGAAATTATCAAATGATCATTTCCAGTAAATTATCTTAACATTACTTATGTATTTATCATTTTATAATTGATAATAATAACAAATAGATCTTAATCGGAATTTTTTTTGTGTTCAATCATAATTATTTTTTTTTATAGAAATATTGATTATTATAGGCCTTAATGAATTTCTACTAATTTCCAGTGAGGATGAAGAGAAGACAATGTGCATATTTAACAGCAATAATGGCGGTTAACAAAAAAAATAGTTTACATATTATTCATTATTCAGATTAAAGATTATCTCAAAAAAGTTGATTTGATTGTTGTCACAAGTGGTTTTGGTAGTGTCCGTAAACCGGTCAGAAAATACGCTCTTGAGGGACCTCTAGCTTAAACCCATTAATTGATTTGAACTAATTATTTATTAGATTTGATTCATATTATAAATAAAATCAATTTAGTTGCGTGCTAAATTTAACCGACACCCCGTTAGTTAGTAGGCTTTTAATGATTACAATATAATTAAACACGGACAAACGTTATACTTTGGATATACCAGCAAATATATTTTAAATCTATTGATATGGATCTACAATATAGCCATAAGAATGTAATTGGGTTAATTTTTATTCATAACTATATCATTTACAATGCATTAGTGGTACAAACCAGCATACAGTCTTGGAAATAACTATCTACTGTTACGTAAACTTAAATAACTTTTGAATGGCTGATTCGATTTTCAATCTGTTTTCTGCAATTGGTAGCTACATAATGGTCAATTCCAAAAATAACCCCAATATTTTGATAGTAACAATGGAATGTACCTTGAATGAGGAACAAAAATGTACAAGGTGTGCCTAGGTAATCCTTTAATTTATCTGATATTGTTATATACCAACTCGATTCAGTTTTTTACGAGGATTACGAATATCATTATGAAAATTTTTTGACTTGAATACTTTTTGAGTTATTCGACTACGAAATCAGAGAATTTTCAAGTTTGAATGAAGAATTCTCGTGAACTAATCAAGATAGAAATATTTAAATTTTATACGGATAAACTACACATAATGCCCTATAAATCCTGTTAATTCTGTCCATAAATTACGTGACTTAATTTTCATAAAACATATTTTTGGCGTAATTTATGGTTATGATTTTCAGATTTTATATGACATTAAACTGAGTTTGAGAAACTGAAATCAAAATATTTTTATCTTGAGTAGTTCAAGAGAATTCTTCGTTTAAACTTGAAAATTCTCTGATTTCGTAGTCGAATAACTCAAAAAGTATTCAAGTCAAAATAATTTCATAATGATATTCATAATCATCGTAAAAAACTGAATCGAGTTGGTATATAACAATATCAGATAAATTAAAGGATTACCTAGGCACACCATGTACATTTTTGTTGCTCATTCAAGGTACTTTCCATTGTTACTATCGACATATTGGGGTTATTTTTGGAAATGGCAATTATCTGGCTACAGATTGCAGAAAACATATTGAAAATCGAATCAGCCATTCAAGTTTAATCAACGGTACTTAGTTATTTCCAAGACTGTATACCAAGCTTGTACCTGGCTTATTTCACACACAAAATATATTCAAGCCATTTACAAAACCATTTATTTGTCCATATTTTCTCGTATTTTCTTCGATTAATTCTGGCATTGATTTCAAAAAGTTCTGATAAAATGTACCAAAAAATACAATAGGTACTGGGCCATTGATTCCTCGAGTCTTCCAATAATTTAGATTTCGAGACAAATAACTTTAGTATCAGTTAATAAAATAAGAATTAATAAAGAGTTAAAAATCAAGAATTATATTATATTAGAGATAAGAAATGAATTCTTACAAATAAAGTGACACAAAAATAGTTATAATAAATAACCAAAAATTCAAACCGAATAGACTTAAGATAAACATTGAAAACTCAGTTTTTATTCTTACTCTAGTAATCCAGAAAATCGAGTGAATGTTATGAAGACTTTCTTAATAATAATGAAATCCTTAAATATTTTCTGTTAACTGACACATATTTGAATCCAAGGCCAAAATATTGATTATCAGTGATTATCACACAATTCATAGACTGTGTAAACATTTGTGAAAATAGCAAATCCTGTGAAGCAATTGTGAACTTTTTTTATATCCTTTTTTGAGTGCTTTTAAGTTTATTGATAATCGACATCAAGGAAATATAAATCGTTGTTAATGACAAAGGTCAAGGTCAAGGTGGAGGTGAATTACTGATTATACGGAATAGGGCAGAATTAGGTGATTGAGAGTCAAACTACTGATGTTTACGACATTATTTTAGTATAGTATTGAACAGTATATTAGAATTTTATTTTGAAAATATTCATAAACTGAATAAAATTAATAATAATTATTGGCAATAATTTATTGCGTTTCATTTGGAACATGATCATGCTTGTTTTTATTAAACACATTGCGCATCTATATTATGTCTCAATTTTCATTTACATAATAAATAAACGCTTAATAAACTCTCGGCCGCTAACTGTCATAAATTATAACTTATTATATGCTATTAAATACATTTCAATTTTCAACTTTATTTATTAATCAGTATTCGGGAAAAATTTGCATTTTATTGTCACCAAACAAATTAGAACAGATTTGACAAGGTCATTATTTGAGGTTAAATTTTCATAAACATTTCGGTATATCAACAGATTTGCAATAATTTTATTGAAATTCTAAATAATATCAATTGATTTGATTTATCGTTTTGTTCAAAGTTGATATCTAATCCACATACATTTTATTGAATGAATTGATATTCTCTCTCAATCTGATACCAACACTGATTTCTCCGAAATTCAAAAGAAACTGAAATTTCATAGGTTTGAGCGGAACTGAAGTTTTTTCTGTTCTGAAGAATTCAAACTTATTTATCAGATGAGCTACGGCTGTCTTGGCCTCCATTAACCCGAATCTCATTCCCACACAATTTCGGGGTCCGATTCCGAACGGCATATAAGTGTATGGAACCAATTTGTCCCTATTCTCGGGCATAAACCTCTCCGGATCCCAACGGTATGGGTTTGGGTAATATTCTTCGCTGTGATGAAGGGTTTCTATATCAAAGTCAACTATCACTCCTTTAGGTACTGTAATTCCGGTGTCGCCTAAAGTAATCAGTTTTTATAATTCATATTCAATATCAATGAATATCCAAAACGAACCCAATTTATAGTCTTCAGAGGCCATGCGCTCAGTGAAAGCCAACGGATTATAGAGTCTGAGAGTTTCGGCAACACATGCCTCCAAATAATGCATTTTTGCGATACTCTCGTAATCATAGTTCCCGTCGAA
>JAQIWA010001476.1:0-18190 GCA_034693305.1 Eueremaeus valkanovi | reverse complement strand
TGAAAATCTGTTAAAGAATTATAAAATCAAAGAAATAATGAAATATTAAATCAGAATTCGTTTCATTCAAAGCCAATATCTATTGTATTAACCCATTTCACAAGACTGCGCATATGGTCAAATCGGAAGCAGCAACGAGAAGGCGGGTCCTTTTGTTCAATTTCTCCAGTAGTCAGGTTATCCCACGTTCCGAACCATTTAGTGGCCGAACACTCCTTAAGGCTTATACTCTTGGTCAGGTGATCTTCGTCGCAAACTTCTTTCGGCTCTTGTGCTACGACTCCACTGAACAGAACCATAAGAATAACGAAATACAAAATTGAACTCATTTTGCAATCAATTAATTAAAACAAATTTCTATTTATAGACAGAAACGAAAACAATTGAATATTTTTGTAAATGAATTCAAAGTTTACTTCAATTCTATGAATAACTGAATCGAATGAAAAGTGTTGTGAATTCAGATTTTATTGTTGAGAACGCGCTGTATGTGTGCGGCAGTGAGAGAGAGATAGCGCGAGACCTCTTGTCCTACAGTATAGACAACTTCGATATCATTGAGACAAACATTCAACAGATTCGATGCAAAACATTAATCGAAGTAATAGTCTCTGGAATTCATGCAATCGGTTAATCAGATCCACAAGAGTTGGAAACTTATGCTCTTTTTTCTCGCGCTATCTCTCTCTCATTGCCGCACACATACAGCGCGTTCTCAACAATAATATTCTGAATTCACATTATTGGCCATTAGTTTGCATTCATTTTTATGATAAATCCAATCAAATGTCTGACAATTTTTGTCGCAATAAAACATTTGCAGACATTTCGCGCATCTCTTCAGTGAATCCGATCTTTTGAGACAATTATCACAATATTCTCCTTCGAATTCATTGTGTAAGACATGAACCCAAGGCTTGTTTTCAGTAATAATCTCATCGGCAGTAATGGTTTGGAACTAATTGTCGACATATCTGAAGAGTTTTGAATGAATTGAGTTATCGATCAAAACATCTGTTTATATGCGTACCGAAACCATTATTCAATATAATATGAGTTACTGTAGTCTTCACTTCAGAGCAATAGCACTACCAATGCATACATTTGTACAGAATATTCTGTTTTATGGCTTAGACTCTGAGTTGGTTTTGAAAGTATTTTGGAAAATATTATTATTTGAAAGACTTTTATGTTATTATAAAAATTGATTTTATTATAAATTTATTTAAGAATTAAAATATAATTTTTTTGTGAATTACTTTAAAGTCATATAATTTATAAGTTATTATAAGTATTAAAATCGCAAAACATATAAACGGATTAATAGAATATTGAATACAAATAATTGATATTTGAATGCATTTGAGTTTAAATATTGAATATAAATGTGAATAAAATCGATGCGAATATCACTATAAGACCGGACTTTAAAAAAAATATATAAATTATATAAATTTAATACAAATTTAGTTTTTAAATAACAATCCAAATGAAGTGAAAAATTGTAATTAAATATAAGAATTGAACGGATTTTAAAACATATTATGAATATGAGATATGAATTGAATTATTAATAAATATAAATATAATATACAGTAAAGGAATTCAAGCATTAATTGAATAGAATTGCGATTAAAATCCATAGGAATATTAGTTATGTTTCCCGGGGTTGAGATCGCTGGCCAGGACCTCATCCGAATCGCTCTCGTGCACTGACGTCAGCGAATGTGCGGCGGCCAACTGCTTCCGGCCCTCACTACCCGAACGGGGCGGTCTTTGCTCCGTTCGTCGGCCCCCAAACAGTTTGGCCACCCATTCCGGGCACGGGCAGCACGGGCACATTGCGGACACTGCAGAGAAAAGGCATTCAATTCAGTACTCATTGAAAGAAATAATGAATTCTTCACTCAATTTAGTTATTCTGACGCTTGGGTTGAGTCGAGTCGTGTCCGCACAGGTCTGTAATGAACTTAAGATACAA
The DNA here is from genome assembly GCA_034693305.1 of Eueremaeus valkanovi. NCBI lineage: Eukaryota > Metazoa > Arthropoda > Arachnida > Sarcoptiformes > Eremaeidae > Eueremaeus > Eueremaeus valkanovi. The sequence goes on along the minus strand of JAQIWA010001476.1, from coordinate 16,209 downwards.
ATGACTGAAAGAAATAATGAATTCTTTACTGAATGTAGTGATCCTTACGCTTGTGTTGAGTCGAGTCCTGTCCGCACAACTCAAATCAATTCAATATTTTATTCAAACGTTTTCTAAAATAATATTTTATTTTACAATAAAATGCAATGAATTCTGATTGAGATTCAAATGAAAACCGTTTCTCATATTCACTTCGATTGTGCCTGAGGTACACGTGAACAGTGGACACTACGTTGCTATGGCAACAATCCTGTCTTAACAGTACTGAATATGTTCCCGCTCTCACCGAATGAAAACTATTTTTCAAACTTATAATTCGCGCGATATTTATGGGAATTGAGTCACAAATTGTGGCAAAACTTAGAGAGAGTTTAGGTTTGAGTGAAAGTGACATCAATTGCATGAATAGGTTTCATATAAAACTATTTAAGACAGATATCGGCAATGGGGACGCAGGGGGTTAACCACTAGATTTATTACCTGTAACCCATCCATACCCCTGGCCAAAATTTGTGACTATAAGATATAACACGTATAAAGCGTTGACAGTCAAGGGTTAGCGGGAGAGACAAGCGATTGATTTAACCAAACAGTGCTTTAGAGACGGGTTTAAAAAACATTGAATTTAAAGCAAAATTGATTATTGAATCGAAAAAATATTTAAACAGTTTTATTGTAAAAATGAATTCATTTATTATTTTCACATTTTCTATACTGACTGTCCGATCAGTGCAATCATTCGGTCCTAAGTTTGGCTATAAATCAAAGACTTATTTCAGTGCAAAGGGTTATAAATGCGATGAAAATAATTTGAATACCCATACAAATTATACCCTCCGTCTAACGATAGATCCTGTTGTCTGAACCTGGACTTGATATCTCTGGATAATAAAGGCGTAAATGAATTGACAATTCATTTAAAACTATTGAATAAATACTGAATATTCAAAGTCTGAAAGAATTCAATAATATTAACGAAAATTCAGTTTTTGGGGTCTTTTTTGATGATATTTTTAGTTTTTATTTGAGTTAATCTAAAAACTCGATTGAACTGTGAAGTTGACCGCAGTTTTGGGGCACAGGCCGGGGGCTGAAAGAAAATCGTGACCAAAGTATGTGTTGAGTCTGTAGTGGTTAGTCAGTCAGGAATTTTGTAGTCGTCTGAATATCAATGAGATTATTAAAGCTTTATATTATATAATAGTCATTATAATGAAATTTATTTTGGACACTGGCACAATTCATATTATTTTACAGATATAACAATAGAATAGTATTTTTTATACAATAAATTTTAAATGTTATAATCACTTAATTTTCTTAACCTTATGCATGTTTACATAGCCTTCACTCTCTCCCTGTCCTTCTACTGTTTTAACATTCTTATACATAAGCACATATCCATCAGGTTCATGTGATCTATTCTTGCTTGAATCATCACTTTCTCTTGGCGGCTCAATCTCAAGATACGAATTGTTAATCGCATCAGGTCCAATTGCTTCATATTCTATACTCGCATACTCATGCGATACATCGTTATCATCCGCATCAATGTTTATGTTATTTTTCATATTCTCCAGAATTTGTTTGTTTTTATATTTGATGATCATTTTCGTGACTGAAATACACACAAATGATATTATTATTATGAAAAAAAGTATGATAAAACACATGATGAAAATTGATTTTGGATTTGCCAGGCCATTTGGCGGATTTATGGTTTCACTTCTGTTATGAGAATGGGTGGAACGAATGGTTGTTGTCATTACATCATTTTCTAAATGATCATCAGTTAGATTAAGATATTCCGTTATTAGTTGCAGTGAATTGTCTTCATTGCCCAAAAGCTTAATTTCGATTCCGGTACGATTAATAAAGTTGCATATAATATGACCGTGATATAATAACGTTAAAGAGAAATCATCTTCCTCAAATATATATATGTATAAGTTTTTAACTTCCGCCCAAAAAATTAATAGTTTTCTATTCATTTTTTCTTGCCGTTAAATGAAACATGTGAAAATCCTGTGAATTTTACTTTTACTTTGAAAGGGACAATCATATTATATATCCAATCTGTATATATATAAACCCTTGAAGGAGAATTCGGCAGATTATATTTGCTTACTTTAACTCGGTATTGACAGACATATTCTTTGTGTAATCCAGAATTTTTGTTCAGAGTGCATTTTGATTTACCTTTCTTGTTTAATTTGAACTCAGATATCAAATTGAATTCTACGTTTGATGGAATAAATATAGCTTCTGCGAATTCCCCAGATATTTCAAAAGATATTGATTCATGGTATTTTCTATCATATATTATAATTTCATGATATTCGGCGTCTAAAGCTCTTATATCTTTTTCAACGTGATAGATTGTAGCATTTTTCCTCAAGGCCTATTTTAATAGAAACAAAGATGAACAGAAAATTGAAAATTAATAATTTTAATTTTAGCTCTAATGAAAAATATCATTGATTTGAAGTGAATAATCATTTTATTTTATATAGCAATCAAATATACAGATAAAAAGAGTGAGAGGAGACTACCAGTGCTGTACACCTGTACTGAAATTTTGTGGAGAAGTTCAATGAGGAGAGAGAGAGAGAGAGAGAGAGAGAGAGAGAGAGAGATCAAAACTAAATAATTGATGGATACTTTATATAATCGATATATCAATATAATGTAAACTATTTACTATTGATAAGATTAACAGATTTTTCTATGTTATGCTAAGAATTTCTGTTTTTACCCCTTTTTAAAAAATAATATCCGATGACATATATAGATATTCGCATTTTTTAATCCAAACTAATATGTAATTCGTGTCTAAATTATAAAATTTCTTAAAAATATGTATTTTAAGAGAAATTAATTATATAATCATAATTATGATTCATAAATATTGCAAAGAATAAGTATTCAGTAGTTTATCGAATATACAGTATTTAATGTTAAACCTATTCTATACTCAAATAATGCAAAAATATTCAAATTCAAGCCCTCTTTCAGTACTAAATATTTGCGAGACAACGGCGCAGGAGTTAAATGTTATGCAAGCAATAAAGTGTGGGTAGAATTGACAAGATATTCAATGTGGATAAGATTGAGTGATATTATGGAAAAATTTTAACAAACTATCCGGAATGAATTAGAAATAGTTATACTTATAATTTGAAAATAGATAAGAAATAACAATAAAATAATAATTAATAAAAATATTTACATTTATATGGAGTGAGTATTACTGTATTCATGAGTTGTAAATAATAGAGCAGTTATTATACTGTAATTTAATATATTTATTATTGTTATTAACTTATTATACTTTACAGTCAACAATATTATGCATACTGTACTGCACTGTTACATGAGTACAGTAGGGGTAACAAGAGTATGAATAAACTCGAGTCATAAGAACAATTATAATTCCTATCAATTTTTGAATCTGTTTATCAATAAGTTATTTCTTATTCACAGCAAAATCAGAAACTGATAAACAGATGCAAACACAAACACAAACACAAATAAACTGTTAAATAGATGTCAATCATATTATTCTTCAATTTGTGTAGTGAAAGCACGTCTTCATTTGGATTATAATGTTATTTACAATTGCATTCATAATTATTAACCAATTATTAGCATTAAATTAAACAGATTTAACAAATAAACTCAATTAATGTTTAATTTGATATGTGTTTGCAATCAATTTATTTATTAAAGCCAAACACAATAATGCAAACGAAGACATGCTTTCACTCCAATAACACAACATTTCACTAAAACTAAACTATTATTTGATGTTTATATGACTTTAAATAAGAGATTATTTCTCAAAATCTGATAAAAGATTGAAAATCGATATAAATTTCTAAGTATTTGATTCAGATTAATGATACATAAACGGGCACAGACTATAATTTGCGTCTGTACCAGTATATGATTGCTGTCACAGTATCTCAATCGATAAGAGCATTGATAAGAATTGAAAGATGAAAACAGTATTTTCGACCGAAGAGTGAAATATTAATATATGAATAGAATTGTATAAAAATCTTAATAATAATAACTAAAAGTAAAATACAGTATAATATAGTATAATATAATGTAAGCTAAGAATGCGGATCACTATTTATCCATTTATACCTCCGGTTATGTATGACATAAGTGATCGAAAGCTTTTCACTGGATTTAGATTTAATAAGTTCGATAGCCCTGGACTATTATTACCTGCCGGTGCACTAACGGGCGACTGTTCAGATGCAGCCGCTCTGTACCCATACTGTGACCTAAATCCCTGACCATTTGCCGAATAGGGCTGAGGCCTTGGATGCGGCCTTTGTACAGGCATGCCAGGTGCTACAGGAATGGTGGGTGCTCCGTTGTTGAAGCTGGGCAATGGACGGCTCCCGGAGTATGGAATATCCATAGCCGGTCCACCGATTGCGCCCCTGAACCCATGTGCAGCCAGTCTGGGTGGCGCCATGCCTGGGGGAGCTGATGCCGCCAAATTGAGCTGAGCTACTATGGCCTCGTCTAAGCCAACGTCTTTCGGATTGTAAGAAGCGCCGGGTGGGAGACCAGAACCATGTGACTGTCCTCTGCCTTTGAGAGCGGCACCTACTAGATTCAGCCGGGGTGAGTTATAGGGTGAGTCGGGGTGTATGGCATGCCATGGGTTACAATTCCACGGATAACACTCGTACGGAAGTTTGTCCGCATTACTCACTCCCATCCCCTCCGCGTCCTCTCTATTATCCGATGCAATTGTATTGTCATTATGCTTACCATATGTCATGTCCTCGTTCTGGTCCACCTCTTCTTCCTCGTCATCTTTAAGAGCCGGGCCATAACCGCCGTTATCTTCTGCGCCGAAAGGCTTTCTATCGAATGCCGGTTTACGGCGACCATTGAGGCCCGGCTGCATTTGGCCGACGCTTTCATCTCTATAAACATCATTTCCGTCATAACCGCTTCCTCGATGGCCTTCGCCCTGACCTCTGCCATACATAATGCCCATCGATTCGGGTCTCTCTGGCCTGAAGTGTGGACGAGGTCTTCGATGTTGGCCGCCATTGGCACCATTGCCGCCATAGTCTCTATTCTGTTGTCTATGTCTTTCTGCTCCGAACTGTTCCTGAGGCCGACCTCTATTGGAAGGGCTTCTGAAGCCGGACTGACCCGCATAACCATTTTCGCCCATTTGCTTCATTTCCGTTTCGGACAGTGGTCTGAATCCGTACTCAATCTTCTGAGGCTTAACCAACTGAGGCGGACCTCTTTTATAGCCTTTGGCAGTGAGTCCAGTCAGACCTGTCTGTCCTTCACTATCGGAGTCAACATTATATTTAGGGCCCAATTGATTGTTACTCTCGTAGTCCTGTCCTCTGGTATTGTCATTGTTTTCATAAGAGTTTTCATTATCTAAATAGAAATTTGAACCCGGGTTATATTCTGGTGCTTCTGCTGCACCTCTATGGTCGTCAGCTGACTGTTCACCAGTGCCGCTCGTATATGCTTCTTGAGTGGGCCTATAGGGCATACCAGGTCCTCTTATAACGTTAGGTTCATTCTTGTGAGCTTGGTCAAATTCTATTTCGACTCCGTGTGGGCTCTGTTTGTATTCGTGCGGACTCTGTGATTGTTGCTGTAGCGCCTGTGGGCCGGGTATATGTGCTCTACCGGACTGTTCGACATGGTCTTCAGTGTCCTCATCATAACTGTCGTCATTCAGTTGTTCGCCACTCTTGTGTGTATAGGCATTGGAGGGCGGGGGCGGCAGGAAAGACGATAATGGAGGCGATGGAGGGCTGTAGGCGTTCATCATTCCCGGCTTATAACCACTGGGTTTGTAATTCTTGTATTGCGGTCTCGGCTTTAGGAGAAATATACGAATGATTTTATGATCCGTTTATTATATAAATATATGGAAAATATTTTATGAAATTTAATATAAGTATTAATTTTAATACTAATATACAGTATATTATATTAAACATAGAAATAGAAACATAAAGACGAGTCAAATACAGGCGAATAATAGACTAATTGATTAGATCTTGGGTCACATCTTGATTATTATTTCATGTGTACTACTAATTCGGTTCAAATAAAACAACCTGTGCTCTGGTTTGGGCTCTAACTTTGAAAACACGCTTTACATGACTTTTGGAGTACGACTTAAAGTCAACTTCTCTGGCAGTACAGTACAAGAGAAGTACGACTTCTCGTTCAGCTTGACTTAAAATCTAACCAAGCTCAGTGGCCGACTAAGCCTAAAAGATTGTTAGTCCAGAATATCAGCATGGCAATTGTTCCAAATATTTGCATTGATACTCGCGTCTATTAAAATCGATAAATTGATCTAAAGGTCAGGTTCGGCCAAATAATGGTTAAGGGAAGAGAAAATAGTCCATTTCTCGGCTCAGGCCCCGGCGGACAGAAAATTTTCAATTGAAATGACGGGTTTAGCCGAAATTCGACTGATTTTGATACGAATTCAGTTAAATAATTATTAATTACTCTTAATTATTGTTAATATAACTGATTTAAACTAAATTTTATAAATTAAAAATAAATTCAGCTATTTTAAAAATTCTCAGGGTCAAAATATTTGTAGAAGTTTGCCAATTTTCAAGACCTAGGAGTATTTTGACTCTACTCTGCGCATGGCCTAATTGATCCATGATTAGTTTATTTGTATATTAAAATTGATTAATGTTTTGAAAAATTTGGCAATACTTGTATTACAATAAAAATTCTAAACTATAAAATTAAACAAGATGTTTGATAAACAAGTTAGTTTTCATATTGAGTTATAGTGTATTGATACTACTCGACAGTATAGTGTACTGTAAAGTACAGTACAGTTCAGTAAAACCTAGTAGAGTATATGGAGTAAATTGATATTGCTAATAAATATTGTTATTGATTAAAAATTAGAATAATATTTAGTTATAAATAATTTGTTCGCAAACTTATAAAATTGCCCGAAGAGAGAGAGAGAGAGAGAGAGAGAGAGAGAGAGAGAGAGAGAGAGAGAGAGAGAGAGACCCAGAAAATTAAGCGTTCAATGAGTGCAATGAATGCATGACATACTAAATAATTAGGTAATCAAATACACGTTCAGAGCAGAGATGCCGAGAGTCAAAGAAGGGTTCAAATTGCGGACAGGATTTCTGCAAAAAGGCGACCAAAAGACTGGTTTTAACAAAAATTTATCCATTTTTTGACTGAGATTCAACCGAATTGTGCTTACATTGGATTAATTTTGTTTCAATTCAGTTAAATTAAAGGATATTTTTTAAATCTATTAATTTCTTATTTTAAGACAAAATATTTGTAGCCAGATTGTGAAGTACTGTGAGAGGCCCCTGATCGCGTCAAATCCTTAAGGGTATTTTGTGTAAACCTTGGACATCTCTGGTTAATAATTAGAATATAAACTTTTCCATTCATTGGACTCGAATGACTGGAATGACTGGAATGACTCCGAGATTCAGAGACCGAGAGAGAGATCAAAAGCAAAACTTATTTTTAGTAAACATTGGCTAATAATAAGCACTAATCAGAAAATTAAGAGAAGAGAGAAATTGGTTAATGAATGAAAATTATTAATAAAGTCTATAAACTATTAATATTTTAATTATATCTACTGTACTGTTGAGAGTAATTACTAATTATAAGCGTTAACTACTGTATAAGAAAATGATAAACGTTTTGCTGAATATTGAGAAATCAGTTCTATTGGTATGAATGCTAATTATCTATTCATATAATCGTTTGATTCTTTGGCCTCAATTCGCTCTGCAATACAATTAATACAATTGTTTCACATAATATAATTGGTATCAAAGTTGGTCGCATTCAATCCTTTCTGCAGTAATCTATAGAATCAGGCATGTGCAAGGCCGGCCCAGACAAGGCGACATACAGCAGGCAGGGGTAAAATGACGGGGGATAAGATAGCATTTAAAGTCGATTTTGACAGAATTTCAACCAAATCCGACCTAATTTATCTAGATTAGACCCTATTCAGCTTTAATTTAATTAAATTAAGCTTGGTTCAGTTGAATTTGAGCTAAATTTTACCGAAATTCGACAGTTTATTGATATATTCACAAATGAGATATCATTTATGTCTAAATATCTGAATGAGAAATAGCACCGAAAGTCACCAGACTTTCCAATTACACGCATTCCAAGTATTTGGCCATTCATTCATTCATTCGTATATTTAGCCGAATTCTAACTTAACCACCTTGATTATCTATTTGTTTAACTTTTATATACATTATTACCTATTCATAAACAGAATATAAAGATCACATATTAAGCAAGTTTGTTTTCACATTTGGTCTGAATAAACATCGACTGCAGGCATAGATTGAAAATAAGTTATACTCTAATAGTATTCAAGTATTAATAGAATTGCAACAAAAGTGAAGGAAATGGAAAAATGCAGACAAACATTGTGTAGACTTGATTGTAGTCGTGATTTAAGCTATTAAGAGAAACTCAATATTCAGGCAGAGATTTTATCGCCTGTACTAAAAATAGTGCTACTGAATGATTGCACCCACCTACACAATATACGTGGGCTACACAACATTTTCTGCTTTCAGATTAGTTCAGTATTTATTGTAATTTATTTGTCATTTATCGTAAACTCTGATCATTTGTACTATTTATAAATATATTGTATTAATACTTATTATACATTACTGTAGTTACTGTAGTTAGAGTGTACTCTATTGTACTGTCCTGTACTATCATTACTTTGTCATTATCAGTCAAATAAGTCCTAATATCTGATTTAATAAGCCTTTTGAGCCAGGTAGACCCTGATTATAATTTCTAATGTATGTGCTTTGAACGCTACCGTATATTCTAATCGCAGCCAATAATTTCAATATTAATTAATGAGACAAATGAGTGAAAGAGTGAAATGAATGCAACAAATCACATACAGCCAGTCCAGTTAATATGTGAACGCCTGGCGCATCCGAGACCATTTTCTTAAATTAGAATTTTATCTTGGGTCTTGGGTTAAAATAGTCCTATCGAAGCTGCCGGTGCAAACAATATGTATTGCCTACTGTACAGCCTGGCTCTTAACTTCGAGTGACTTATAAGCGGGTCTGACTGTAGTGACTGTACAGACTGTACAGTCAAATGCAAACAAAACTCACCACCTCTTGAATTTCGCGCTAAAACTACTGCAAATGCTTGAGTCAAGGTATGAATGTCATAGTCAAGTGAATAGCAAACCTATTCTTGGTCACAAATGACTATGACATTTATACCTTGATTCAAACATTTGCAGTAGTTTTAGCGCGAAATTCAAGAGGTGGTGAGTTTCGTTTGCAGTTGACTGTACGCATATTTGAATAATTGCTGTGAAATATGAATATAAAGCGCAAAATAATTACTTGTGTTCTCAATCCATAGGACTGTTGGCTGAGTCCAAATCCATCTTTCTGTTGATTCCTATATTCGTCTTTGTCTTCGAGCACCTGTACGTGAGCTACCATAGGCTTATGTATGTGATAATAAGGAGTGCGCACAATAGGCTCATCCTGGTCACTCTCTTGATCTCTAGCTCTTTGCCTCTGACGCTGACCCGATCCATTAGAATATGATGCCTGTTCTGAATTCTGATCCCGTTCCTGATCTGCATCATAGCTGGCCGACTGCTGTTCGGAGGCATAGCTACCGCCCGGCCTGTCCTCAACTGCTTTATCGTACTCTTGTTCGGCATTAGCGCCGGTCTGACCACCGCTACTATCGCTGTCGGACTCTTCCAAAGGCTTTTTGTAGACAACCGGCAGAAAACTTCTTGTGTGCGACACTATTTTCATGTCCGGTGAGGTATAGGTGCTGCTAATACCTGGCTTAGTTCGAGGCAACTCTGGAACTGGATAACGGGTGCCGGCAGACGTCTGTACTCTTCCACCGGAATCAGGTCTGTCTTCCATTGACGGCTGTCTTATATAAGACTTTTGTGCATAGAGTGGCTCTTGTTCTGCCTGTTCTCCGGCACCGGTATCGGCACCAGAATTGTATTCAACAGTTCTATAGACAGTTACGGGAGACTGTTGTACGACCTGTGACTGACTGTCGTATTGGCTGCTCTGGCTAATGGATGCTGGTTGTGCTTGGCCTGGCGTGTCATAGGAGCCCAGGTCTATTGATAGAGGACTGGGTTGTTTCGATATGACATAGTTGTATGAGTCCGACTGCTGAGAGGCCAATGTCTCCAAAGTGTCGCCATCTTTCGACTTCAAATCTGTTGCCGATTCTTCTGCTTTCGATTCGAGCTTATCCGACAATTCAATTGTACCGGCGCTAGATTTCAATTCTGCCGGCTTATCCTCACAATCCACATGTGCTATAGTCCGAGCCGTCAGACTTATCAAAAATATCTGCAATGAATATTAGAAAATATTTGTATAAAATATATTTTACAGTATTTTTGAATAACTTTGAAATAATTATTATTCAAAGCATTTGTTTTTACTTTTGTATTCAAAGTTCTTATAGAGTATTTGATATTTATTTATAAATCCAATAATACTAATACAGTATATTTATGATTGTTATTATTGTAAATTATTGCTGGCTATATTGAAAAACTTTCACTCGTCCTTCTCTATGAAACTTGCAAATCATTTTTGCCTAATTAGTAATCACTGTAAGAATAAGTTTTATTTTCAACTCTTTATTCAACTTTTTGTAAAGACTAGATCGCACTTTGGCACTGGACTGGACTGGACTGGACTGGACTGGACTGGACTGGACTGGACTGGACTGGACTGGACTGGACTGGACTGGACAAGTACAGTAAAGTTATATTATTCCCACTTTATTACTCATTATTTTATTGGCAAATCTTTCTTATTTTTCGATTGCGCTCTAATCAATTGCATTTAATTATTTAATATTTCATAACAGGGATTATGCCCCCATTCGCGACTATTGACAATGTGGTGCGGTATATTTCACAAATCTCGATGAGACTTGTATTTGTTCACTGTATATGTTTTAATTAGCAATGTGCAAGGGAGGGGTATAGGCAAAATAGCTCCGGCTCAAGACCTAGAGACTATTTTGGTCATTTATTGGTGGCTATATTGGTGGCTATTTGGGCCACCCATGGTCATCCCTAGCATGTATTGATGATGAATATAGGACTGTCAGTGGTGACTGTGTCAGTATTGACTGCAGTGTGCATTAGGTCTGCACAGCCTTAACCTCCAATTCTTTTCTGTGATTTTATTTATTTTTAATTGCATTATCATTGCTATCATTGCTATCATTGCTATCATTGCTATGATTGCTATCATTTGAATTGAAATTGAAATAACAATATAAATGAATGCGAAAGAAGTTTTGAAATTATTCAGAAGTTTTCATAGAAAACGTGTTATCAAAAGAGAACTTATCATTAGAGCTAATGATATGCTTTATTCTCGTATGCATTCAAAATTCAAATTTGATTAGTTATACTGTAATACTGTATGCAAACACTGAATATATGTATTTATTTGAAGAATAAAAAAATAAAAATAAATTAAAAACAAAATTAAGAATTGTATGAAAAATCTGATAAAAGCAATGAAAAGCAAAGAAAAGATTTGCATTAATTTCAATACAGTATTACTATACCGTAATATAAAAATAGTAAATACAGTGCTTTATATTCTTATCCAATATTATACTGTATAACAGTTTTGACCCATTTTGTGAAAACTTTGTCTAAACTATAAATATTTGTTCAACATACTATATAATTCATTTAAAGTCTATTATTTCAGATAATTTCGGTTAAATTTTTGGTTAAATTCCTATTAATTTTGAATGAGCTTGGCTTCATTTCAACAGATTTGCGTGCTTTCCAATCAATTCGGTAAAAGTGCAATCAATTAGGGCAAACATGGTCTTTTTATAATGGTATGCTTGTTCCTAGGGATGTGCAAGGTCGGCCGAGTCAGGGGGGGGGAAATGGCTGACTTTTGGCTCAAAACCTAGGTGGGGTATTAGGGGGAGTATTTTGTCTATACCCCCCTTGCACATCCCTACTTGTTCCTGAACCTGCTGTCTTGCAGAACGATCACCTAGACACAATTTGAACAGAGGATTCAGACTAGGGATGTGCAAGGTCGGCCGAGTCAGGGGGTATAGGGAGGGGTAAAATGGCGGACTTTTGGCTCAAAACCTTGGGGGGTATTAGGGGGGGTATTTTGAAAACAAGATGGCCGCCAAAATGGCCGAAAAATGGCGTTTAAAGTCGAAAATGGCCGATTTTGACCGAATTTCGACCAATTTTGGCTTAATTTAGCTAAATTTAGCACAATTTAGCATTAATTCAGTTAAATTAAGCTTAATTTAGTTGAATTTAAGCTAAATTTAGCCGAAATTCGGTAAAAATCGGCAATTTTTACCAAAATGGCGCCTTCGGCGCCATTTTCGGTATAGGTCGCGAGCAAAAAGTCAAGGTGGGGTCTAGCAGAGCCTCAAAACACAGGGGGGTATTTTGCCAAATCTCAAACTCAGGGGAGGTATTTGGTCTATACCCCCCTATGGCATCCCTACTCTAAACAGACATTCATTGAATTGAAAATTATTATTTCTAAGACTCAATGAATTCGTATAAGAATTTTAATCAAAAGACTATAAAGAGCTTAAGTCCCCCTTTTATTAAGCTTAAGTCATCGGACTGATACAAACGTTAGGTTCAGAGTTAGGTGCCGACTCGGGTGCTTTAACGGAACGATAATTTATTGAATTAGAAATTATAAAATATTAATATTTGAAAACATTATTTTATGTAAGACTTTATGCATTTGTATAAGAATTTTAACCAAAAGAATATAAAGTCTTAAACAGAATATAGTTATCAAAAAAACTGTTTTAAATATAATTTTGATTAAATATAAATTGATTTGACTGTAACTGAAAACAAATTATCTTTTATTCAATTACACAGAAATGTTTAAAAGTTGCATAAATTGTTAAAATTTTTAATAAGTTAGTGAAATATCAATAATTTTATTTCAAAATATAGTATAATTCAATGACTAAGAAAGTGAAGCGATTTCTCCTAACGTCGCAACCGTTTCCATAATAATCGACTCATACTTATGGTTAGCTTTCGGTGCCTTCTCTTCATCTTTGCATAACTCTGTTCCGTACGGATAGAGAAAGCAGACATATTTGCTCGCATCTGAGAAATAATAATCAACCATGCCTATTGCAAAGTCCACCGCTTCAGTCCCTTTTATAGCTTCGGTCAGTTTTCTTCTGTAGTCCCAAAACGCACTTCAAATTAAAAATGACTTTTAGTTCAAATCAATCGATTAATAGATGTTATAATTAATGTCATACTGGATGGGTTCAAATAACCAAGTTTGATTTTCTAATAATTTTTGTTTAATCGGTGTCAAAATTATTAATACAAGGATTGCACTTTCTTGCAGCTAGCGAATTGACCTGTATGCTAATCATTTACTTGTTCTTATTATATTTTATTTTTCTGACTTCACATCAATTATTAATCCATTGACTAGTATTTGATCTTGGTATAAACGAGGAATAAATAGAAAATAATAGCTTGAACTTTTGGAGCGAACTTTTGCACCATCAAAAATTTGCTAAAAATTGCCCCCTCATCATCTCATCATTGACTCAGATTAAATAAATAATTTTGCTATAATATAATCGCATTGAGCCGATCGATGCATTTATTGATTAGTATTGCTTACCAACAAAGGCGCCCGACTTTGGGCAGTCGTACGTCTGAGTTCTGTATGAGGACCGCGGTGTCAATGAGACTGTCCTTAACCGGCTTAATTTTTGCGTTCACTCCTTTAATAATCTTCATATTCTTTATGTAGTCCTCCTTATGTGCGGTCGCATTACAGACGTATTCGGTCTTATCATTCACTCTTCCAATGACCATGGTCATGGCACCCAGCACCAGCATATTGTTCCTGTATTGACGTCTGACCCAACTGTTCAGATGGTCTAAAGTTGACTGACGTTTACTGCAATCGATTATAATTAGAATATTTGAAAACTGAATACAATTTTATATTTTGAGAACTCATTGTCAAACATATGGCCAGACCTGCAATACTCGTTCATTTTGTCCATAGAGTCGATATAGTTCTCATCCGATTCGCCGAATGGGTAGAACGAAGCCAGGCTTTTATCGATTTCTTGTGCTTCCGATTCTGCTGGTTCACTGAAATACCACATTAGGCTTTGGCTCAGATTTTTATAGGCACCGGATGTTTGTTGGGCTTCCTGTGCCCAGATATGTCTGCTCTCATCGATCAAACCCTGTAGGTAGTTCATATTTTTCTTGTAGTTTACTTGTATCTCATTTTTTGCCTTTTCCAAGTCAAGTGGCATTCCTGACCCGACCTCTTGTGCCGAAACATTGCTTATGATATCTATGGGAAGAATGCAATCAATATCTGATTGAATACAATATTAATCAACAATTAATGGGACAGTGATTACCGAAAAGTATGAAAATTAAGAATAAATTAAAGAAGTTTTTAAACATTTAAATAATTTAGGCGAAAATTTCAATAGATTTTCGAACACATAGACAATAATTGAGATAATTTCGTGAACCAGATGTTTGACTATTATTTAATACGAAATTAATTTGCTTTTAATTAATTATTAGTCAAATAAAATGTAAATAGAGTTCACTCTAAACTAGGGATGCCCAAGGTCGGCCGAGTCACGGAGGGTATAGGGGAGGGTAAAATGGTGGACCTTTGGCTCAAAACCTAGGGACGGTATTAGGGGGGGTATTTGAAAACAAGATGGCCACCAAAATGGCCGAAAAATGGCGTTTAAAGTCGAAAATGGCCGATTTTGACCGAATTTCGACCAAATTTGGCTAAATTTAGCATTAATTCGGTAAAAATCGGCCATTTGGTATAGGTCGAGAGCAAAAAGTCGAGGGGGGTCTAAAACCACGGGGGTATTTTGCCAAAATCTCAAATTCAGCGGGGGTATTTGGTCTATACCCCTTGCACATCCCTAGATATATTAATGACTATTAAACACTGAATTTAACCATGGTGAATTTGAATCTGATTCTCTATTACCCTGGTCTTAAGCCGATTGTCTGACTTGTATTTAAGATAATTAATTAATCAAGATTAATTAAGAAATCAAATTTTGAAACGAGGAAAGTAAGTGAATAAATAAAATCCATCTGTACTTGACATTAATGTACAGTGATGGTCAAAAGTAATGGCAAATTCACCACTGTAAATCTTAACACGGATATTAATGTAGAAAAAGTGCTCTACAACATACTTTCCTGACTTTTGACATAACATTGTAATATGTGGGAACCTGAACACGACATCGATTGATGCAAATAAGTTCAGTTAAATAGCACTGATAAATAGCAATTGTCACTGAATAAAATGATGAAAATACAGGGTGGAAATTAATTTCAAATCCAAGCAAAGTGCAAAATATTAAAGTTGAGAGTAAAGTTTTTTTCCGCTATCAATATGACTTATTAATTCTATGTGGGTAGGGCTGCCATGGTAATTATATGAATAATCTATTATTCATTGGAATGTTTGTATTTTGCGTGGATTTGAAAATGATTTCCACGTCGTATTTTCATCATTTTATTCAGTGACAATTGCTATTTATCAGTGCTATTTAACTGAACCTATTTTCATCAATCGATGTCGTCTTCAGGTTCCCTCATATTACAATGTTATGGCATAAATCAGGAAAGTATGTTGTAGAGCACTTTTTCTACATTAATATCCGTGTTAAGATTTACAGTGGTGAATTTGCTATTACTTTTGACCATCACTGTAGATTAATTTTGATATAAGTGCCAAGACCATATTTATTTTTATATAATTTATTTTTCTTGAATCCAAATTCAATACTTAATTAGAAAATTTTTAAAAATTTTATTTTATATTATTTTGAATAAAATAAATAATTAATTAATTTCTGATTTTATTCATTGATAATAGTTTTCGACGCAAACAGTATTTTCATTTAGTTTGGAAATAATATTAAACTTCATAATATTTATGAAAATAACGAATTAAATGAATATATTAAAGTTATGATATGAACTTGGCATTAATATTAGGATATTTTTCTGAATCAGATAATATTCTCATCAATTATTCAAATAATATA
>JAQIWA010001475.1:0-18192 GCA_034693305.1 Eueremaeus valkanovi | reverse complement strand
TCTCCAGCCATTCTCCAGTCATTAACTAGCCTACTCCAGTCATTCACTAGCCTACTCCAGCCATTCACTAGCCTACTCCAGCCATTCTCTAACCTAACTCAGCCATTTCCTAGCCTACTCCAGCCATTCTCTAGCCTACCTCAGCCATTCTCTAGCCTTCTCCAGCCATTCTCTAGCCTTCTCCAGCTATTCTCCAGTCATTCACTAGCCTACTCCAGCCATTCACTAGCCTACTCCATCCATTCACTAGCCTACCTCAGCCATTCTCTAGCCTTCTCCAGCCATTCTCTAGCCTTCTCCAGCCATTCTCCAGTCATTAACTAGCCTACTCCAGTCATTCACTAGCCTACTCCAGCCATTCACTAGCCTACTACAGCCATTCTCTAGCTTTCTCCAGCCATTCACAAGCCTACTCCAGCCATTCTCTAGCCTACTTTCGACCTATTTCATCAAATTTCTCATTTTTCACTACATTTTCATCAAATTCTGCATTTTTCACTATTTTTCCATCAAATTTCTGCATTTTTCACTATTTTTCCATCAAATTTCTGCATTTTTATCTACTTTTTCATCAAATTTCTCCATTTTTCACTGCTTTTTCATCAAATATCTCCATTTTTCACTACTTTTTCATCAAATTTCTCCATTTTTCACTGCTTTTTCATCAAATTTCTGCTTTTCACTACTTTTTCATCAAATATCTCCATTTTTCACTGCTTTTTCATCAAACTTCTCCATTTTTTACTACTTTTTCATCAAATTTCTCCATTTTTTACTGCTTTTTCATCAAATTTCTCCAATAATCTTCACTTTTTTGTCAAATTTCGACATTTTTCTCTACTTTTTCATCAAATTTCACTCATTTTCACTACTTTTTCATCATTTTCTCTAACAAATCCTCGTTGTTAGCAAAGACCTCTGTAGCCTAAGTAAATATCCCGTTGTTAGTAAAAGCCTTCCCTTCCTTTCTCGGGGGGGGGGGTGGGGGGGGTCCTACGTGATAGCGAATTTATAATCCCCATTTCTAAAGAAAGTGGTGATAAAAAATTATCAAGGTTATAAGAAGATTCATTCAACGAATGAGCGAACGTAACGAACGTTCATTAAAAATACGTATTTCTATAATACAGTCAATACATGTATAAATTCTGACCAGGAAACTTTCTAACTTTTCATTATTGCCGATTTGGCATATGCTCTGGAAACTTTATTAGAGTAATCTTAGAATTGCCACTAAAGCATTGATTGCCACAATGTAATGACATGTAATGAGAGATCTGCACACAATTACAATTATAAGAGCTTTGACTGAATTTTAAAAGAATTTTGGGAAGAATTTCACAGTCCTTTCAAATGAGCACTTCTTCCTCTATATTAGGCTTTTATTTCATACTTTAATTATTAATATTCTAATCAAATCATATAAATAAATATTCTTTTTGTGTGTAAACATCGATTGTTTGAGTGTTGCAAATGTGCAGAACATAATCATACGATTAATTTAATTAATAAAATACATATTGATTACGACTTGTCATCATTTAAGTGACCCTAAAATCCTAATACTGTTACAGTTACTAATACTGTATTTATTAGAATGTTAAGATCAAATATGTGTAACAATTGTAATTAAGCTTGCTAAATTGGCAACTCCAACTCTAGCACAAACTGTTTAACTACTTACATGTACACTGACCCAATTTCTAACGCCATATTAAAAAATACCCTCTGTGGTTTAAGTCTTAAACTTTGTATACATATACCACCGACGTCACTGTGCTTGGTCATTCTTTTGCAATATAGAAATTAAAATTTTGATAATAAAATTCATCGAACACTACATAACCTGTAATAAAATATCCTTAAAATATATTTAAAAGTTATTATTCACAAAAATAGCGCAAATAATTGTATTGTTCTTAAAAATGAGTAACAATTGAATGAATGTAAGAATGCAGTGATCAAGTAACTATTTATTTATCTATCAATAGAAACAACATTCTAATTTAAAAATGGAGCCATGCACATATTTATATTGATTATCAAATATAATTGAAATGAAAACAACTATTGATTGATTGAAATATTCTAATAAAATAATATAAACTGATTCTAAACATTAGATTTTCAACTTTTTGTCTGTGACTACAGTAGTTCACTACTTCGTGTAACTATTGTAATTAAAAGCAGCTTGATTGAAAAGCTATAATAGTACTGTAATTATATAAATTGAGTGAATTAGTCGTTAGATATTAAAGTTTAGACTTTATTTCAATGCAATGTAGGCTTCATTTCAATGACTTTTCAACTTTAAGGAAATGAATCTAAACTCAGTTCTGTGTAAACTAGAAATTAAATGCACTATAATTTCAAAGAAAAAATTAAATTATTATAAAATGTATTATTTTTTCCCTCAATTGCTTGAAATGTTAAAACGAAAGTTTGATTATATAATTGAGAGTATAATCAAAGCTGAGGCCAATTGTATCTATAAATTCGTGATAATATTAATCTAATCATAAGAACAAAACTTCAATTCATAATTAGATAATTATAAAAACTAAACATTAGATAAAATTGAAGTACAAGTGCAGTGTGAACTGAATCAAGGAAAGGTAGTTTCTCTATTTCGCCTGCAAATACTTTTATATAAAATTCATTATATTCAACATATTAATCAGGGATGTGTACGAGACGGGTACAGACCTGACCACTTTTTCGTGTGGCTGACACCGAAAATGTCCGAATTTGTGTTTTTAGCCAAAATTCGACTAAATTAACGATAAATAGTCCTAAAAAATAGCCAGTTTCGATTTGAACTGTGGTGCCAGCTTGTCCACTAATTTGCCCCCACCCATACCCCCTGTCTCGGTTGAGCCTGCACATTCCAAATATTAATAAATACAACGTTAAAATAAATGAGTCGAATGTCTGTCTGCTTTTAATTGCTTTGACTGTACTTTTCCTAAATTAATAAAAACTGATATCTTTGCAGACATTTGTCTCTGACGTAAAACATATAAAACAAATAAATACTTATTATTAATAAGTTATTAATAGACTTTCAATGTCTGAACAAATGATAATAAAATAAATTTTATTTAAAATTCATGTCATTTAAAGATTTTGAATCCAAACGAGTATTGAATGTAATATTAGCTGCGAATCGATTGATTGCACGAATAATATTCATAAACTGAATGCCAAACCATAAGAACAAAATCGTATAATAATTATGTTTAATAACAAAAGTATAAATTGAATAATAATTGTAAGAATAAAATGAAATCTAATTAAGAAATGGAATGAAAATTGAAATCCAATTGAAATCCAATTGAAGTCAATTGAAGTCAATTCGCACTTAAAAGCCATCAATAGTTAAAACACATCTAAAGAACGAACGGAACGATTGCTTTGCGATTTCGGGGATAATTAGGAAACTCTTTCTTATAGTTCTTGTGTTTAGCCAAAGCCCAGACCGCCATCTGATAGAACCCGGCTAAGGTGAACAGCCCGGCCGGCAAGCACTGGGTCATCACAGTGAAGGCGGCCCAGGAGTACCACTCGTATGCATAGTTAGGACACGAAACCCAATTGAAGAGTAGTGTAAACGGATTGCCAGTCGGCATCGGGATCTTGCGCTCGTGAGTGCCGGCCGGACGCAGGTTTCGCAGCGCCAGGTGTATGGATAGGTTCCCCAATTCGAACAGTAAGAACCCAATGAGAGAGGAGTAGACCTGAAGTGCTCCCAAAAGGGGTTCCGTATAGAGCGGATGATTCACGTAATAGCCTATATAGAAGGCGAAGCCCCAGTAGTAGGCGCAGTTCTTGAACAGGTTGGCCACGGGCATGGTCGAGTGCGAGAACCGGTGCACCACAAGGGTCTCCAACAGGCGTTTGCAGTAATGGATTGTCCAGCAAATGGCGGCCACGTGTTGGACGTAACTCATGGGTCCGTTGGCTTTGAGGCCATAGAGCCAGACCGGGCGCGAGTATGAGATCATATACGCCACCAGAGGTCCGAAGTATTCCCAGAGGAAGACAGTCTTCCATCCGATCTGTGGCCCCAAGTCTTTGATGTAGACATTGCGGCCCTTCTGGAGGTCCAGTGTCTTGAGTACAGTGTCGTCGTTCAGTGCCTTTCCTCTCGACTCCAACCGCAGTGACTGTCGTTCCGGATATAGAGATCTCTTCTTCTGATGAATGGCTTTCTTGATGTCAATCACTTTGGAGTTGGGATTGATGTCCGTCAGAGTCAAGAAGACCTTTCCCTCCGAACCGGCTTTCAATACATCCAATTCCATGTCTGACCACTGGTTGACACAAATATAAACAAAATTTCTATTTATTTAATCAGAGATTGAGTTGACTTCGGATTTGAGTTGAGAGCGAATAAAGAGGAAAATCAAATGAATTAAAGTTTATTTAATTTATAATTAATTTAATAATAATTTGCATTAAATGCCAATAAAACCCAAAATTGTGTGAAATTTCCTTAAAAGCAATGACAAGAAAATCGTTTGGTTTTTACGCAATCGCTCTCTAATAGAGGGATAGACTCTATAGATATTGCACTGTTATGTGAAATGACGAATGTATGGGCACTGTTGGGCACTGTTGGGCACTTCTACCCTATATTTCTGCGTCATTTACTATTTGGATGATCCGAATGACTCATTTGTATCGATATATTGGTTCATAAAATGAAGTAAAGGTAGCGTTAGTTGTGTTGAAGTCTTACCCAAAACAGTGTTAAACAGAGAGTAGACTACAGTGTAGTACAGACTGTACTGTAAATAGGGTTGACTTGTGTTGACATTTGATCTAAACGTCTAAACCTCTAAAATGGCTCTCAAACTACTGGTCGGTCAAAGTGAGTATGGGATCAGATGGTCGGCCACTAAGCACCGAAATGAGACCAAATCTGACGTTTGTATGCATTACAGAGATAATCAATGATGTGGTCCGTCAGTCGCGGAAGAAGGGCGAGTGGAAAGTGCTGATAGTGGACCAGCTGGGGATGCGGATGATCAGCTCCTGCACCAAAATGCATGAAATCGCCGCCGAAGGCATCACTATTGTCGAAGACATCGGCAAAAAGAGGGAACCATTGCCTAACATGGAAGCCATTTATCTGATTTCACCCACGGATAAGGTTTGACCCCTTTTTCAGCACATTATCTCTTTTTATCTGACATTTGACACAAACTCTTCATTTGATTAATGAAACTGTTTTTGTGTGAAAACAAAACACATTTCTCTGTATTTTATATGACTTTTAATGCCTTTCCCTGTTTTCCACTCAATATTGATGTCTTGTCTAACGTTTCTCTCTATAAATGTCTCTCTCATTGTCTAAATCCCTATCAATCGACTGGTCCTCAAAATACTAATAAAATGTGTTAATAATGATTGACAGGAAGTAAGTGTTGTTTCGCTTATATTTGTATTTGTTTTGCATTTCATTGCCTTTTCTTTGCCTTTACTTCACTTTACATAACATTTATCTTTATTTCTGTTATTCTTTCAAACATTCCTAACATTTAATCGCATTATCAAAGTCTTACTCATTCACCCAATTGACTCATTGCTCCCTTTCCTTATCAAACCTTATCTCAAAACTTAATACAATTGTCTCTAAATTGGGATCAAATGCCTAATCATTGTCTTCTATGCTGTGCTCCGACAGTCCATACGACTCTTACAGCAAGACTTCCTGAGCTCTCGTATAGCGCTCTATAAGGCAGCGCACGTATACTTCACAGAGTCGTGTCCGGACGAGCTGTTCAATGAGCTCTGTAAGAGTCCCTGTGCTAAGTACATAAAGACCCTGAAGGAGATCAACATAGCGTTCCTGCCCTACGAGTCGCAGGTCTTCTCTCTCGACTGCAGAGAGTCTTTCCATTTCTACTACAATCCCAGCAAACAATCGCAACGAACAGCAACTCAGGAACGACTGGCCGAACAGGTGGCCACTCTGTGCGCTACACTCGGAGAGTACCCGAATGTCAGGTACAGAACAGACTTCGATAAGAATGTGGAATTGGCTCAACTCATACAACAAAAACTGGACGCATATAAGGCCGATGAGCCTACTATGGGTGAAGTGAGTCGCACAGTCATACTGTGCACTAATTCAGTGCTCGACTGACTCGTCAGTCATAGAGCTATACATCCAATGAATTATTTATATTTAAATTATTCTCTTTGTGTCCGAAAGGGTCCCGAAAAAGCTCGGTCTCAGCTAATGATCATCGATCGGGGCTTCGACTGCGTTAGTCCACTCCTTCACGAGTTGACATTCCAGGCCATGGCCTACGACTTGCTGGCCATTGACAACGATGTCTATAAGTTTGAGGCCGCGAGTGGTAACGAAGTTCGGGAAAAGGAAGTGATTTTGGATGAGAACGACGAGATTTGGGCCGAACTGCGTCACCAACACATTGCACTGGTATCCCAAAATGTGACCAAACAGTTGAAGAAGTTTATAGACAGCAAACGGATGAACACTAACGACAAGACATCACTGAAAGACTTGTCGCAAATGATCAAGAAGATGCCCCAGTACCAGAAGGAACTGAGTAAGTACTCGACGCACCTCCACTTGGCCGAGGACTGTATGAAGCAGTACCAGGAATACGCAGACAAGCTCTGCAGAGTCGAACAGGACCTGGCGATGGGCACCGACGCAGAGGGGGAGAAGATTAAGGACCCGATGCGTAATATCGTTCCCATTCTTTTGGATCAGAAATACGGGATTTTCGACAAAATTCGTATAATTTTATTGTATATCATATCGAAGAACGGGATCTCCGAAGAGAACCTGACCAAACTGATCCAGCACGCACAGATACCCGCACAGGACAAGACCATAATCACCAATATGTCCTACTTGGGCGTCAATATTATTACAGACAGCGGTCGCAAAAAGGTATATCAGGTGCCGCGCAAAGAGCGCATTACAGAGCACACGTATCAGATGTCCCGCTGGACGCCAATCATCAAAGACATGATGGAAGTGAGTCCTCAGTCGACCCCTTCTTTCAGATTCTCTTTCATTTGTTTTAATTATTTTTCATTTTATTTTCAAAACTCGTAACCAAAGGATGCGATTGAAGACAAATTGGATACAAAACACTACCCATTCCTGACCGGTAGAGTCGCGCCCAGTAATTACAATCGTCAGGCGCCGACAAGCATGAGGTACGGGCACTGGCACAAGGATAAGAATGCGCTCAACATTAAGAACGTTCCGCGTCTTATAATCTTTATCGTCGGCGGAATGTCGTACTCAGAGATGAGGTGCGCCTACGAAGTGACCAATGTCTCCAAGAACTGGGAGGTCATCATCGGTCAGTTGAACTGTTGATTAGTATACAATCGAAGCAAATATTAATGGCTTTTATTTGCTCTGAATTCAGGCTCTGATCACATCATTACACCCGAAGGCTATCTGCAAAGTCTGCGCGAACTCAGCAACTAATGGACGCAATGGCAGACAGACTGACAGACATTATAACTTCGATTACAGTATATAATCACAAAACAAATCATTAAATACTTATTATTTATTATTACATAAATTATTTAATAATTGGTTAAAACTAATCCAAGGATTAGTCGGTCTATGAGTTATGGCTTTGAGCTTACATTTGGGGACAGTTAGGGCTGATTAGAGTTGAACACAAATTATAAGATCTGTCTATCTTTGAGTGCAGGCCTAACCCTCAACTCGACTCAAATCTAAGCTCAGGTCAGTTATGAGTTGACCCAATCATTAGTGCAATTAATTGTAAATCTTATTAATATTGAGAGAAAACGACTTTACGGCCGGTTATATGTTATGCCGTTCTTATTATTCCTCTTTTGAAGCTTACATTCCTTTACTATTTGAGAGAAAATACATTTCAATCTATTTATTGCAAAAACAGTTTTAATAATGATTTGCAAAATACAGTTATATTTATAAAATATTCCGGAGTTTTAACGCATACTATTCGACAGCCTTTCGAATGCCGTGAGACTAGACTTTGTTGAACACTGGTCAGACACTGGTCAGTTTGATTTTTGTTGGAATAGCTAATCCAAACTGTTTTATGAATGCAGGCGTTTGAGAGACAATGCATTATATACTCACAAGCGAACAGGTCCACCCAGGTGGGGGGCGGGGGCTTATTCAAGTTATAAATTGCCGGCAACTACACTGTATGATTAAACCCACTTTCCTTTAATACCTGCGCTAATAATAAGATTTAGGATTGAGTCAAAGTGTTGGAGCAAACAGTTTCAGTTGCTTTCAATCTAACTGTGTATTCAATTGATTGCTGGCTTATATGCGTAGAGCATATTATGATAATCGCTGTAATCATTATAAGTATTGATAACTTATATTCAATTATAAATTCAATTCAATTAATATATAATATATTAAAGACTAGTCATTGAAGACATTATTATTATTATTGTATAATTTATTGCATA
This sequence comes from Eueremaeus valkanovi, assembly GCA_034693305.1. Lineage (NCBI taxonomy): Eukaryota > Metazoa > Arthropoda > Arachnida > Sarcoptiformes > Eremaeidae > Eueremaeus > Eueremaeus valkanovi. The sequence goes on along the minus strand of JAQIWA010001475.1, from coordinate 9,711 downwards.
ATTTGCATAATTGTTGGCAAAGAATATATGGATTCGAAGTAAATATATTTAAAGCAAAACATAACCAAAGCGTGAGTTATGTGAATAGATTTGAAGATTTTTAAAATTATTGATAACTTTTAATTCCGATATCAATGATATGATATCCGAAACAAATAATTAATAATAACTTATTATTAGAGAACGGAATGAAAGCAAAATTGACTTTTTATAGTTGTCTCCACTCCTTCACAATTATGATGTTCTTTATAGCGAGGGCTGAATAGAAATTAATTCAATGTTCAGTCAGTCAACACAATTATAGGGCTGACTCTTCCAAAAACAATTGTTCCAAAATTATAGATTGGTGAGTGCCCTTGCTCGCTTTTAATTGTTGCTTTCCGTTTGGCTAACACTATTCCAATGACAAAATGAAGAGTAGCCATTAAAAAAGGAGCAAGGTAGACTCAACAAGCTATAATAGTCTGTATAACTTTAAATTATGTTTATTGAATAATACCTGGTCAATTTGAGCAGTTTGAGCCTGGCCCATATAAGGCCCGCATAACGATTGGCTAATTTTGCTTTATTCCGTACTTTACTTATTATATAAATACTATATTAATAGTAATAATCACTGATTAGTGACTGAATTAAAGCTATAAATATTGTAATCGATTTCCAATCAAAGCTAATAATAAAATCTCTGACAATATTATAGTAATTATTCTTTCGTTAACTTTATTCAACTCTTTATCAAATATCGATCGAAACAAATCAGAATTTCATTCTTCAACTAATCTGAGCAAAACACGTCTTATGCTTGAGCTGCACAGCAATGTTAGCCTGTGTGCACCTCACCGGCCACTTTACCCCACTTCACACCCTACTGATCAGCTCTATAGTCCGATAGCCACTGACAGTCGTATTCAAAAACTGATTCCTTTGTAATGATATACACATTTGAATCAATGGATGAGTTGTCGGAACTGGTGGTCAACAGAACGGACAGAACTAAACCATAATAAGCCTTAAGCTATAAGCTGTTGGTCTAAATAATCATTTGTTTTGTTTTTATTTCAAACTTTTATTTGATTTTAATTATCGAAAAACAAAATCCAATTAATATGAAACACATCTGAAGAGTGGATCCGATTATTCCGTTTTCTTGGGCCCGGCCTTCGAAGAACGCGTTTTCTTAATGGCTTTTGGTTTCTGACTCCTGAGTATAGCACTGGCTCTGCGAAGACATATCTAATCCAAAGATCGGACAATCAATTAATGAGTTGTCAGACAAACAATCGATCGATTGATTGACGAATACATACGTTCTTCAGATCAGTTCTGTAGAGGTTTTTGTTACAGAAGGTCCGGATGTTCTTCAGTGTCCTTCGGCTGTCTTTGTTCAGCTCAATCCGGGCCACACTCTTCGCCGGCTTCTGCTGATGTCTGCGCTTCTTGAAGACCAGAACCACTCCCTTGCCGTTGGCATTGGGCTCAACGGTGATGGCCTTCTGCTGGTGCTGGCCCTCAAATCGGGGCACAAACAGGCCTTTCGGGTTGAAAGCCGATCGACTGAACCGACGTTTAATACCTCGCGCTTTGATCAGAGATGAGGACCAGTTTCGGGTCAAAACCCACTGCAGGTCTCGGGAAACACCGACGCCGTTGACCATTGTTTCGGTACTACAGAGAGAAATGGTATTGAATTGAATTGAAATGAATTAAAATAAAACTTACAATAAATCAAATCCAAAGCAATGTTTGATAAATAGTATCCAAAGGAAGAGGAAATGCAAACCAAAAGCCAATGAATGACAAAAAGTACGTAAACTTTACAACAGTTTTATTGAGTGAAGAAAAACGTGTTTTCACTGAAACTCCAAATAAAGTGTTTATAATATTTGTATTCATTGTCTGAAACAGTGGTTAAAAATTCAATTCAATTGACTTCAAAACGCCTTCAAATCAATTGATTTTTTTGTTTTCATTTAATATAAACTATTGTTATATTCAAGTGAACTGATTGTCACCGAAAATGCTTAGCATTCAGTCCCGATCTCTAAACCCGGTCAGCATTCTTAAGGGTGAGGCCGAGGAGGAGAAGTCAGAGACGGCCCGACTCTCGTCGTTCATCGGCGCCATAGCTATCGGAGAACTGGTTAAGAGTACGTTAGGCCCCAAAGGAATGGACAAAATCCTGCTGTGCGAGGGCAGGAACGAGGGCCGGGTCGAGGTGACCAACGACGGCGCAACCATCCTCAGGGCCGTCGGGGTCGACAACCCGGCCGCCAAAGTGCTCATCGATATATCCAAAGTAGGTTTTGAGCGATAATTGATTGACTCATTGATTACAAGAAGTCTTAATATTGTCTTCACTTCAGACACAGGACGACGAAGTGGGCGACGGAACCACATCTGTGGCCGTATTGGCCTCAGAACTGCTCAAAGAAGCGGAACAACTGATAGCAATGAAATTACATCCGCAGACCATAGTCTCGGGTTGGCGTAAGGCCGTGGCTGTGGCCCGGAGTGCTCTCGAGTCGGCCGCTGTGGACAACAGTGCGGATGAAAATCAATTCAATTCTGATTTACTGAATATCGCGAAAACGACTCTGAGCTCCAAAATCCTGTCCCAACACAAGGACTTCTTCGCCAAACTAGCCGTCGATGCAGTTCTTCGGCTCAAGAAGTCGGGAAACTTAGACGCGATTCAGATCATCAAGAAATTGGGTTCGACTCTAAGCGACTCATTCCTGGCCGAGGGCTTCCTTCTGGACAAGAAGCCGGGCGTCAACCAACCGAAGCGCATAGAGAAGGCCCGGATCCTGATTGCGAACACACCGATGGACACCGACAAGATCAAAGTGTTCGGCTCCAGGGTCAAAGTGGACTCCATTGCCAAAGTGGCCGAAATAGAGTTGGCCGAGAAGGAGAAGATGAAGGATAAGGTGGACCTCATTCTCAAACACAACATCAATGTCTTCATCAATCGTCAGCTCATTTACAACTATCCGGAACAGCTGTTCGCGGACGCGGGCATTATGGCCATAGAGCACGCGGACTTCGATGGCATTGAACGGCTGGCTTTGGTCACCGGCGGGGAAATCGTTTCGACGTTTGGAAACCCAGAAAAGGTATTGAATTGACTGAACATTGAATTGATTTCTATTTTATTTCGTATTCAATGAGAAAATGTTTTATTGACCTATAGGTGCGTTTGGGTCAGTGCGAGCTCATAGAAGAAGTAATGATAGGCGAAGACAAACTGTTGAAGTTCTCGGGCGTGCCGTTGGGTGAGGCCTGTACTATAGTGCTCAGGGCGGCCACACAGCAGATCTTAGACGAGGCCGAGCGCTCACTTCACGACGCCTTATGCGTACTCTCGCAGACAGTGAAAGAGCCGCGCATTATCTACGGGGGCGGTTCGGCCGAGATGTTGATGGCCAACGCCGTCAGTCAGTTGGCGGCACAGACCCCGGGCAAAGAGTCGTTCGCAATGGAGGCCTTCGCCAAAGCTTTGCGTCAAATCCCGACCACTATTGCCGACAACGGAGGCTATGATTCGGCACAACTACTGTCAGAGTTGAGAGCATTTCATTCGAAGGGAAACAATACTTACGGTCTGAATATGGATTTGGGAACGACTGCCGACATGAAGGAGTTGGCTATAATCGAGGCCTTTATAGTCAAGCGTCAGGTTCTGCTGAGCGCTGCAGAAGCGGCCGAAATGATCGTTAGAGTGGACAACATTATCAAAGCTGCCCCACGGCGTCGGGAGCCCGACCATAGAGGCCACTAACCATCGCTTCTGACTATTTGCTATCGACTTATAATTATTTTATTTTATATTTCACTGATTTTTAATTAACTTTCGAAATGTCTGAACAAAATGTATAAAAAGAGGAATTGATTTACAATTTGTCGGAAATAATGTGAAAATTGTATTAAATTATTACGAATTGCTATTCAGTTGAACACAATAAAGATTAACATAAATTCAGCTAAAAGTTGATGTGGAGTACAATTAATTTTGGACTTTTATGAAAATAATTGTAATAAATATCAGAACAAGAGTGACAATTTGACGCTGCCTCCACTCCTATCCCTTTCTGTCAACAGATGAACTGATGATTCTCTTCGAAAGGTTCACATTTGAGGGACAGTTAATTGTGTCTAAGGTTTGTCAGAAATGGAATCAATTGTTAAGTTCTTTAATCGAAAGACAATCGTATTTATGGTTCTGTAATGAAGACCAGAATTGGCGACGATTTCTACCGATCGAAGACTGTTGTGATACTTGTGCTCCAGTTATGAATTCTGAGCCAGTCATTCGAGTGACCGGCGATTATCTGTTGCCAGTAATCGATAGTATTGTGATTCAGAGCCAAAACCTCGGGTGTCTCAGACTATAGGTTTGCATCCAATCGAACCTCATTTGTGAGCAAACTTCAGGCCAACTGTCCGCACATCGGATCGAATGCTTTGGCCTCAGTTTGTTTGTCATCGAAGAACTGGTCGATTGTCATCCAGAGCTCAAGCATTTGATTCTGAAGTCAACCGATTTGGACGAAGAAATGATGAGTTCTTTAGTGAAGAATATGAATCGCTTGCAAACACTGGTTGTCAGCAGTACTCGGATTAGTGGAGTCGTTGAGATCACTTCCAAAATGTTTGAAGAGTTGGAACATCAGGTGTTGTCCCCATTTGTCCACATTATCTCTACTCCTATTCTACAAGTCTCCGCCGAATCCATGACTTTAGAGCACAAGACTTGATCCAAATATTGGAACAAATAATATATTTTCAGATATTTTCAAATCTTTTGGACATTCATCGATTGAATTAGAGATAAACGAATCGCACAAAAGCTTTTTGAGAGCACAGATGGACTTTTCAAATGCTCTTCCTCTGGAAAAACTAAAATCTCTGCGAATCGGTAGAAACATATCTCTAAACAACACTGTTTTCACTGCAATTCTATCCAAATGTCCAAACATTACATCCTTTTCACTCGAACTCAATCTTTTTAACCCAAAAAGTCTGCTCGAAGTGAATAGCGGTTTGTTATCGATAGGACAGCTCTGTCTGACCCGAGAGACTAGAGATAACAGGTTGCACTTCCGTGGGAAAGGATTTCGTGCTTATGTTAGAACAGTTACCAAATCTGTATTATCTGAATCTAAGCGAATGCACTGAACTCATAGACCAACACATATCAGATGTGCTCAAGAAGTTGACGAAATTAGTTTACATAGTGTGGCACAAGTGTCACAATTTGGGTATAAGTGCTTTCAATTCAGTTATAGCAAAAGCCAAGCGAATGAATAATCAAATACTGAGGGTATCTATGATTCGCTGTAATCTCAAAAATCTTCCGTATCTTAAGTCTAAGATTTCGCCCAAAAATTTGAGAATTACTTATTCGAGTGTTGTATCGAACAGATACTGGACTTTCGGTGGACAGACAACTATATTTGAAGAATGTTTTTAAATATTTATTTATATTAATTATTAATTGAATAATACATTCAAAATGAAAAATGCATTCATTTATATAAAAATTGCATTAATTAATGCCAACGACTAGAATGGAAAATATATTAAATATATTTCATATAAAAACCGCAAAAATTGGGGAAAATATTAATAAATAAATTAATAAAATTAGTTTTCAATTAGAAAATAGCGACAAAAATATATAAAAATTTAAAATATAATGAATTCAAACTTAAGTCAAAAATATTAATGAAGAGAAAAATAAACTGAAATATAAATTATATCTGAAATTAATATAATATATGAAAACCAAAAACACTTTATATGCTATTCATTGCACAGATTTTTGCGTTAAGTTCTTCGAAGCTATTAATGTCTTATTATTAGTCATACGACGAGTAGTACTGTTGCGAACGCTCTGAGTGTTCGAGTCCTCAGAAGAATGTGTTTGTGTTCTACTGTTTGGCGAATATGTGTTGAATAAAACGATTTTAGTATTGATTACCTGACAATCGATTTGCATAATCGACATCTGATTGTATGAGACGTTAGTTCCGCGAATCGACGACTCATTCAGAGTTGAAATCAATGGCATTAATAGCGAAAATCGAGGCCTGATATCACTTGAGTTGGTACTGATCGGCGGTATTATCAGATGATCTTTGGATGAATAGGACAACAGATAGAAAGTGTCGTCCCGTCGGTGTATAGCAGACAACAGGTCTTCGTAATTGATTTTCGGTATTTTCAGAGCATTTTTGTACGAATCGATCGAATAGTCATTGAATTCATTTGCGTTGAAATCAGTTTCCGTTCGCTTTTGAATCCAAGCCTTGAGTCGCGGCAATGGAATCGCTTTATTGTACCGATCCTTCAGTTTATTGCTATTGGCTTTCAATCGTGTCCTCTGTTTGAAGACCTCTTCCTTTTCGAGTTTGACTCTTGAGAGCCAATCCCTTAAATCTGTTTCCAGTCTTAAAGACTCCGTTTGATTGATATATGTCTTGCAATTCCTGTCCAAACGACTGCTGTTTCTGATGGCACTCGTATTGAACGCAATCACATCCATGTTATTATCGTTTGCATTCCATAGTAGGGAACGACTGGTTCCGTGTTTTACGGAATCGAGTCTTGGATTTGAATCCAATTGTGAAATAGAGTTGTCATTAGTGATGGAAATGCCACTAAACGGCGCCAAATTCAGGCCTAACATCAAAATGACGGCCAATAGACTTATTGTTGTCTTTTTGTTTGAGTTAGTGCTCAGAACTGTCCGACAGTTACAGTTGGTCTCAACCGACGAGTAATTAATACCTCTTTTGGTAAACATTTTGTGTTTTTCTTCGAAATCCAATATTTTTTGTCTGAGTTTCTGATTGTCATTCTTGAGCTCTTTGTTCTCTCTGAGCAAACCCTTCACCTTCTCCTCCAAGCCCTCGATGTACTCCTTCTTGCGTTTCCTCGAAATACTGGCCGCCTCTCTGTTCCTTAGCTTACGGGCCTCTCGTCTGAGTGCAGACAAATTCATGCGTTTGTCGTCAGAATTGACTCCACTTTTGGTAATTGTATTGCAATTTATATTAGCGTTCATTGAATTCAATTCGTTTTGGGTTTTGATCGTCAGAATCGGCGTCTGATTCGCCAGAATTGGTGACAAAGGACTCAATGGACTGATCGGACAGAACGGAGTGATCGCAGGAATTAGTGTAATGTTGGGAACAGTGCTGTCCTTCAGCTGAATGGGCACTACATTGTCATGTCTTCTGCATGTCTTCTGAAGCTTATGAGACAAGTCATCGAAATTGGGTGGAGTCGACCGGTCAGACGATGGGGGCGTTTCGGGCGCTTCCATGACTGTCATACCGGAGCCCAATGTGTCTGCCATTAAAACCTCTGAAATGTGAGTCAAATCACAACTATTGGACTCATTAGAGGACAAGTCGTTCCAAAGGTATGGATCCAAATCTGAATTACAATTAATAAGACATTAATGAAGAGCCAAAACAGGTATAGAAGTGTTGAGACGAACCCAAGTCCTCTTCGGTGAGCATATTATCGACGATAAACCTGTCGTTGGCTACGAAGAGGTCGTCCGACGGGAACAACATTTCATTCATTTCTTATTTATATTGCAATCAATTGAACCGAAAAATCAAAATTTTAATGAAAACCACGTTTTTATTGATAATTAAAAGTTTATAAATAAAAATAATAACAACTAATGAAATGAGTGCTCAACTCATTAGTGCACAACTCATACACTTTTATACATTTTATACACTTTTCCCTATATTTTCATTTATTTCTCAATTTTTCTCTCAATTTCTTTCGTTTGATTTTTGAGCGCTTTTTTCGAAACTATTTGTCTTTATATTGAAATTAATTATTATTTTTAATTATAATAATATTTCAATTGCTTGACATAACTGTGCTCTTTATGAATCATAAATTTATTATTTTCTTCAATAAAATAAAACCCAATTCATCGACAAATAATTTTAATCGAGTAATAGTCTCATGAAAAATGATGAGCAAGGCAACTTAAAGTATAGATGGTAAGTGATGGACTTAACCTAATTTACAAGTTTGTAGAGTACAAGGATGCAATACTGTAGGAGATATTTGAAATGTGAATATTATATTAAGAGTAACATTGATGATATTCGATCGTATGCTCAATTCTCAAAGAACTGGATGCGTTTTGAATGACTGAAAGATTAGTAACAATGAAATATGAATTTGAGTTTCACAGCACTACTCAACGCCAGTATTCTAGAAGATATTCGGCTCACTTTCAAGTGCTTTGTCCGCATCAATCCAAGCACAAACACAATCAGACATGTCTTTTCATAAAGTAAAACATTATTTAAATCTTAAATTGACTAAAAAAATTTTGCCCTGGTCATAATATATTAGCCTAGTCTAATTAAGCAAGATAAAATTCGAGATTTGCATCCAAATTGATCAAAATGAGTGCAAACGCTACGTTTGTATACCTGTATCTGTAAATCACGAACTGAACCCGAGCATAAACCCGGGCATAATATGTCTCTGTGATTAACACTTTCAAACATATATTATATTTTCGTTTACTCTCTTCGGTCTTCTCGGATGAAAAAGTGTTTTTATTTTTCTGATTATTTATTTTTAAGTAAACTAATTCTTATCTCTGATAATAATTTATTTTTGAAAGACATTAAAAATAAGATTTCATTTCTTTTTTAACTTATTTTTCATTTTGTTCGCACGTATTAAACACTTTTGATTCAAGTAATGCTTTAAATCATTTTCTCTACTCATTCGCAAAAATACCCCCAAAAGAGGTCTTAAATGATTAGTTATCACAAGATTTTGAATTAGCAATCATTTTAATGCTTAATGTTATTAATAATAACTTATTATTGATTAATAAATGTTTTCAATTAATATTTTGAAAGCCTTTTCATCAATATATACAAAATTGAGTGCAGCCAAAATATATCCTTGGTCGAGCTTTTTATGTTGTGTATACAGTGGCAGCTTGCACATTCCAATATTTTCATTCATTCATTCTATAAAACAAAAATTATTATTAATCAATAGTTCATATCTTTATTGCGAATATTTATAGCAATATTTGGTAATAAAAATACAATTAATTATTTATATAATATTTTATTTGTTTTCTTCAGATATTTCTCAACAGAAAAATAAATAATTGGAAAATATTTCAAAAGTGCTTTTTCTTTCATTTTTTTGTGTTTAACTTAAAAAAGAAAATAATATAAATGTAATCAAAGTTTAAGCGATTCTCAGGACATATGAAGAAGTTTACTGTTAGAGTAGAAAAGTTTATTCAGTCGAATGAATCGCTTGAATTATTTTTATATTATTCTTGGATTTAATGCTTAAGTATTTTATTTTTATGTAATCTATCATAAAGTGTACGAAAAAAATAAATAATTGAAAAAATAAGGAAAATAAAGCATTTTTTTCTAAAAATATTTCTTATCTAATGATTCGTAACTAATAACTAAGGATTTCTTTTTTGACTATTAGTATATTATATAATATTAAGTGTATTATTGATAATAAATTATTATAAGTAATCAATGAATGCAATCAATTATATTCTTTCTTATTCTAATTCCTTATCTATTTATCTATAAAAGGATTATCAGATGATCGGTATTAATCTGAAAAATATTAATATATAAATAAAACTTGAATTTCAATGCTATCAAAAAGAATAGA
>JAQIWA010001474.1:0-18198 GCA_034693305.1 Eueremaeus valkanovi | reverse complement strand
CAATTGGGAAAGGTATAATACTGTAGGTGTGAGCTAGTGCTGCCTCATCTAAGCCAAAGCAATAAGGTGGCTATTAGAAGACCAATAAGTTGCTGCAATATGCTTAGGTGTGCTAGCACATCTAACGAAGCATTCTGCCCATCTATAGATTATAGAATTTATACGAATTCGAGTCTTTGTTTTTCTATTTTTAAACTGAATTCATATTCGTCCAAATCATGAATATTTAGTTTTGAGTGCACTTCCATATTATTTTCAATAATAGCCTGGAGTTTGAATACTCAACACATGTTATGTATTAAAAAATTATTACTTTTTCAGACAATGAAATAATTGAATGAATCCAGAGTGAATTCAGTTTCTAGGGAGCAATAATATATATATTTTTGGTGAGTACTTTAGACAAGGCACAGTCAAAATATTTTATTAATGAGCAGTGACAAGTGTCCTTTATGGCATGTGAGCTATGCACATTCAATAAGTTTATAAGTAATAGTCTATACAAACTGTAGATTTGATTTTCTTCTTGACTCAACTCATATTTATTTTCTATAAAATTACTAAAATAGCCTATAATGAGTTCATCAATCTTTCACCCTAAAATGTGAGCTAGCTTATTTGAATTAAGGTATGAACAAACTAAATAGGACGTTATTAATGTTTTATTTACATGGTCCTGGATCCTGCTTTGACTGTCTTAGCTTTAAACGAGCAATTTTGAAGAGAGACAGCACTTGAGATTGAAAATTGAGTATTAAATAGAATTGATTTCATAATATAGTTCAGACGGAGTATAAAAACTGAAACATAATTTTTTGGAAGAAATAAGTTTCAGTATAAGTCTGAATACATAAAACGTTTAATATATTCTGATTCCGTACGGAATTAACTGTAAGAATAAAACTGTAAATAATATCTTCACTGGTATTGTCGTCACAGCATTCGATGTATTAATTGTCTTATTATTATTCACTCATAACTACAAGGAGTTTAAAAATTTTTTGAATGTATTCGCGCATAGATTTCGTGAATACTTTAGTCAAACTGTATTATAGATTATGTGCCGCAATTGCTGTGCGCGAATGAGCAAGACAAATTTGATTATAAGTTAATATGTTTATTAGTAAAATAAACAGTAAGTAAAATGAATTCCTGGAAATTTAATTAATGACTATGTGCTTGATAATTAATTTTTTATAATTGAATATGTTTTTGCTTCTCTGCATAAATACAGAGTAGAGTACAGTCGACGTCAGTTGACATTAAAAATTGAGTATAAAATAAAAATTGATTAACGAATAAAAGTTCAGACGGAGTATAGAAATTGAAAAATAGTTTTTTTAAGAATTAAGTTTCAGAACAATAAACAGAAAAATAATGTTTGAATATATTCTGATTCCGTACGGAATTAACTGTAAGAATGAAACTGTAAATAATATCTTCACAGGTATTGTCGTCACAATATTCTAATACTAATTGAATTGAAGTTCGGTTACAAACAAATTAATTGAAATGTAAGTCAATATTCACTAATTTAAATCTATTATTACAAGTGATGCTTAAATGGTAACGCGCAGGGTCATTTGCGGAAATAATATAGCTATCAAGCTATTCAAGCCTATATATCGATTTGCTTATTCTATTAAAATAATTGTATGATTCTAGAGTGTGTCAGAGAAACTATTCTGACCAAGCCTATTTTGTGAATAATTTATAGATGCAGCACCATTTTTTGCGTAATAAAGCAAGCATAATTGTTTTACCTTTATTCACCGAATTCCATATTAAAAGTTTTATATTAAATAACCTTTACTAAAAAACAATTACTTAAAAGAATCTTATATTTTGAATCTATTTTAGCCTAGCTTAAACTGTTAAGAATAGTATAAGAAGAGATTAAAGCTTGTTATTCGAATGATAGTGAATATATTGAATAAAATCCAATAGTATATTACATATACAGTACGCTTCATAAATAACCGGAAAAATAATTGCACATAAAATTATTGTAGCGACCAGTATATGAAAATATATATAAGAATAAGCAAGTATAAAAGAAATGATTACACCTCTTTTCATATTAAGCACAACAATTGAATCGCGCGCCTTAGAAAAACTACAGCGGGTACAATATTGAAGCTGGTCTTATTCGAAAGAGAGATAATTAGGGTTTGATAAAAATTATATATGAAAAATATCCTTGCACAATTCATGGCGCTAGAATTCCAGTTTTTCTGTGGCGCACGATTTAATTGTTGCAATATTTATGAAAAACGGTGTATTTGATAGTTATTATTTATTAATACTGTACATAAGTCGATTTGAGGCACTTATACTAATGGCATATAGTTTTCAAATTTTCGATTTTTAAAATATTTTCTCAAATAAATAAACCAACAATTGCATCATGAATGTTTATCAGTTTAAGAATTAAATTCTATTCATTATATAATTTATTTTTTTGATACCAAAACCTATTAAAATCGATTCAATAGTTTTTCCCTGATTAATAAAATACTTCAGTCTAACGTTTAAATGACCAATCTATATTTTAATTACTGAAAAAATAAACAAGAATCAATATTAATTCCAGGAAATTTAATTAATAGCTGTGTGCTTTTTAATTAATTTCCGTTTAAATATTTATATTTCTAATATTTTCTGCTTCTCTGCATAAATACATTAGAGTCGACGTCAATTGAAAATAGAGTATATTGTAAAATTTGTCCAGATTAAAGTTATAGTTCAAGTATGCGTTTTCAAATGGAAAGTTCCGAGTTCAAACATTGCTTTTTTCAACATAATTTCATCTTTGAACTGCGTTTGAAAGTAAACCTGCTAACTATTGAGTAGATACACCAACTCCCACTTTGTATGTGATGATGACACCAGACTCAAAAGCACGGCTAGGATCATGAAACCAGATTATAGTTTTCTTTTCATTTCTATATTATATTGACTCAACCTTTATCAATTTAGTTCATGGCTTGTAAAAGCATATTACCAAGAGCAACTCTAAAAATTTCTTCATTTTATATGATTACACAATACATAAGATTCTAAGTACAGAATATTTTTTTTCTATTTTTAAACTTAATTTAAAGAATTTTGTTGTCTTTTATTCCCAATAGAATTCAGACTTAATTGCAGTTAAGCCGAAACATGTTTTCTCTCAAATCGTTTTATTCAGTGACGCGGAAAAAAAGCTAAAAATATTTGTATCATGGTTAATATATTTTTATGCCGTCATTTTCATATGTTTTCAAAACTTCGTCATTTATACTAATCTTCGGTATCTCTGCTACTAAATAGATATTTTGCATGAAAAAATAAAGCAAGTTCAAATATTTATTCAGTTCTATTCAGTTTGTTATATAATTCATGGAAATTAAAAAAAATAATTTACGAAATTGGAGCTTCGCAGAGATAGGCAATGGAGTATTGGGGTTGGGGTTAACCCCTCACTAGGATTTTGGCTGAGACTGACCTCTGTTTTCCGATGATTTGGTGGCGAAAACTCAAAAATAAAGCACTTTTTAGAGAAACAATTGATTCATTGTACCCCTTCTGGTCCAATTTTTGGCTGACTCCCCCTGGCGTCACACAATAGATACAGGAATGCAGAAAAATATAGGAATAATTTTAAAGAACAATAAAATAGATGATTATAAATAAAAGCATTAACTGAATAATTATAGTTTAATAATATATTTTCATCCGGGTTAATTATAGGAATTTGCTTTACTATTTAATTAAATAAGAATTAATATTCCATAAAATATATCTTGCTCTTTTTTGAGATTGCACAAATTGTTTGCTCATCATCTAAAATACGGTTTGTATGAAGTACTCATACAGTAATGCACTTAAATTTTTTTTTAATTATTTCAATTATTCATGGCTTCAAAAGAAACCGACAAACAATTTGCAGTTCAAGTACAATTTTTCGTCCTTTAAAGATATTTTTTCGGCATGGTTAATCAATTATTCAATAGGTTTTAATTGCTTTTCATTTATTCTGTGCTATACTTTGTGGCGACCCGTGTATGTAGCGCACACTCAGGGGGCAAACCTGTGGCCAGTGTGGTCTCCAGCCGTGGTCAGGTTTGCGGGTGACAGAGATTATCTGGTCGGCGACTTGCGTCACCGCAATGTTATGTCAGTTCGTATCAGTCAGACAGCTCATGCCGTCACAATATATCAGCTCTGGTTTCCATGGAAACCCGTTTATTGGCATAAATGCTCTTAATTGCTCTCAAAATACATTGGATTTGATGTGAGACTAGGCTTAAAGCCATGTATTAAGTGTTACAGCTTTTAGTAAATTAGAGTTAAATAGTGATCAAAAATAGTCATATTTTTTATATGCAAATCAATTGGTTTTATAGCTTATGTTTAAATCTATCTATTCTTATGTTAAAAATCACAATTTGTAGTCAATTTAGCGCACAATTAGTTGATTCAGTTTAGACATGAATTCGCATTAACTTTGTTTACTGTTTACATACTGTATGTCTGTTATGTGAAATGTGCCACTATTTCTGGCCACTCTTAACACAATAAATGTATGTGTCATACATAGACTCACTGCGAAAGCTGTGATCAAAAGTATATAACATAACTGCTAGGAGTGAGTCAGGAGGAAAGGACTCTCTTTTAGTTGATTAGTGCTCAATAAAAAATAAGACAAATTGGTACTGAGCACTTTGAATTGACTTGTGAATGATATCATGCTATTTCTAACTTCTCTCGTATACGAAATGCACACAATTTTAGTCTATTTCTTATACCCTTCCCAGTTTTTCACAACTCTGCTGTATATAATACACAAACGTCCACTATTAAAATTGACACAGTTCATAAATTAATAGTTCAAAGTTTTAGTTTCTATTTGAAATCTACAGTAAGTTATATCTACTTAATAACAAATCTTATGCTCATCTCATTAACCTTTCCCTCATATTCATGTCTTATTTGAGTTAATGAATGAGCAGGCTCAATAGGATTTTAATAATTTATCAAGGACGATCAAATTAGCCAAGTATCTTTCCCTTAACTTCGTAATTGACGTTAAGTCCCATCAGATACCCATTGTATAGCACACAACGAATATCATATACACAGCCGTAATGTTTGATTAAATGGTTCCGCCCTTTGATCGTCGATAATAATAATGCATTATTTACTGTCTCCTAAAGACCGAAAGGGACGGGAAGTCTAAGTTCTAAACTGTAGTGTACTATCTGTGCAAATCTTTTAATTAGAAGAAACATGTTTTCATTCCAAAAAGCTTGACTATATTTAGCTTGATTAACCTAAATTTCGGTTTATTCAGTAAATACTATCATAGCTTGAAATCAAGTTTCAACAGATGAAAGGTACAAAAGATGACCTGAACTGACAATACTGTATACTCTCTACTAAACTCAATCGAAATATAAATATTCATTACTTTATTCAAATCAATACTGAATTTTAAATATAAAATTGTGTGGATTCAGTTAAAAGTAGTCGTTCTAACAGTGCTCTTTCACACAAAAATGGCATATTTGAGCTGCGTTTGAAAGTTAACCTGCTAACTATTGAGTTGATGTGCTAACTCCCCCTTTGTTTTTGATGATGACACCAGATTCATATGCACTGCTAGGCTCAACGGTTTCCGGGCTCTGATTATTATTTAATGTTTGCTACCGGTATCAAGAAAATCACTGAATGTGCAAGCTAAAATCGTTCTAGGTAAAGAATCCGCAGTTATTTTTTTGGTTAGTTATATAACAGAAACAAATTGTTTTAAACGAATAAATAAATAATCTTTAGTTTAAATAAAATTTCTTAAAACGATCTGACAAGTGAGTGAAGCTTTGATTGAATAGTGGTGGCTGTGCACTAGTTCGCACCTAATAGCACATACAGTTAACAATAAACGCATTGAGTGGACCCCACCTTTGATAACACGAAAGTTTAATTATGAAAAGCGGGCGTAACTGTCGTCTGACTCGAGTGATCGCTTTGAATGAGAGTGTCCTCAACATTGAGTTGAATTGCTTGAAATGATTGCTATTTTTCATAACAATTACAGCACTACTGTATATCATAAGAGAGCAGATTTGAAGCGTTACTCAAATATATAATCTGCTATTTAATTCAACATTAGAAGTGTGGAAGGTCACCCTTGGCCAGCGTATTAGGGGTAAAGACGGAAATCGTTGTTAAAGAACATGCAGGGATGAAATGACCAACATAAAAATTGGTCCAAAACTCGAATTTTGCCGAAAATATATAATAACTTAATTGTACTCGACAAAATTCTGAATAAAGCTGAAGCTTTATAGGAACACATGTGACATTTTGATTTTATCAAGATCATCACGAATTCAAAACATTCAATAAATTACAAAAAAAAAGTAAAAATATTTTCTGATTAATAATAATATTTCTGGAATTTAATACAACTCTATATTATATAAAATGTTTAATTTAAACAAAAATATTGAATAATTTATATATAAATACAGTATATATTTTGATTCAAAAATCGTAAAAACATTTAATAATAAAAAGTAGACTTGTTTTTGAATTACAGGATTTGTTGTCTAAACTGCTGTATTGTCTGCAATAGTGTATTGAAAATTGTTGATACGGTTAATGAATATTGTTTATAATGGGCTAGAATTCAGGTGGAGTTTAGGTTTTTATATGTTGTTAAACTCATTGAACGATTTTGTCATAACTTGTTTAGATATTCAGCCAAACAGTCCGAACATTAAGACTCTAATGAAAAGCTTTATTATTTAATTTTATTTTCAATATTAAGAAGTGATGGCTTTTGGATATGAATTCAAACAAAATTGTGTTTCCGATCGATGTCTTCATTGGATTGTTTCTATGACACAATGACCCCACACATGTTCAGTTTGAGAACCTGGTGCAATAAAAAGTAAAATAATTATACTATAAAATTAGTGCAATTTATGTGAAAACTCCAAATATATGTCTTTGAAATATACACTGCATTTAAATTATTTTTTCTGTCATTTTAATAATGCCTGAGAATTGTTGTGCAACTAATGTGTGCCACAAGTGTTGAAAAACTGTGCTTTAATGCTATTTTGTGTGCGCTTTACTGTTTGGTCAGATGGACAGTCATTCATAACAGGAATCAGTGCTTAAATCTGCAACAGTTTGGGTGAAAAGTTTAAAGTTTTGACTTTTGTTGTCTTCACCTCTGCTTACAGTTCTAACTGTGCTTACAGTGCAAAGTGCTTACAATGCTTACAGTTCTGATAGAATAATACTAATTACGAGTTAGTGGTAAGTGATTTGAGCCAGGCTCAGATGATTGTTTGAAACAATATTACTTTCGCCTAATATGTGCACAGATTTGACTCTAAAACAGACCTTTGATCGCTTTGACTGCTTTGATCGGAACAACCGATAGATTAGCGATCGATATGTTGTCACCACTGGACTACGTTCTGTTGCATTTGGGTAGTCCGGGTCGATATCAGTTATTCGTCGCTTTCTTATTGTGCTGTCTTCAATACCCGGTTGCATTCACCGGAATGCTGTGGAAGTATTACACTGAAGAGCCCCCACATCGGTGTCTACTCAAACACTCAGCCCTTAATAATGTGATTGGAATTAACATAAGTGTCAGTGAAAGTGAATGGTTTCCAATGGTTAGACACGAGAATAAAGGCAAGACATTAGAGTCATGTCTTATGTATGCCGACGCTTATAACCACTGGAAAGGCACTCAAAAGTGTGTCTACGGCTGGCAATACCGGCCCCCAGAGAATGAACACAATCTGGTCATTGAATATGACTTAGTCTGTGAGAGAAAGTTTTTATTGACTTCTCTTTTCTATTTATATCACTTGACGGCAATCATCGGTTCCATTGTATTCGCAATGATTGCCGACAGATGTGAACGGAAGCCAACATTATTGCTATCACTCTATCTGTTCGTTTCGGCCTCTTTTTCACTCCATTTCGTCGCAGACTTTCTTCAATTCGCTCTTCTATTCTCATTGCAAACATTCTTCTCAGCGGTAAACCATTTCTGCCATTCCTTATAAATCATATATATATTGATTCCAATTCAGAATAACTCTTATTAGTGTTAACTCTTGTTAGAGATGCGCAAGTTTGCCACTAAATGGTTGATTTTGCCAAATAGATTCGCTCAAGTTAACAGTCTTTGCGGCACTAAATAAGTATATAATTAATGGAAATGAAAACTTCTACTCAAAATAATGGTGAACTTAAATATCTTACAAATCAGCTAGACCATTGCATTGTAGTTGTTCAGGTTGTTATATGCAATTGCAATATATAACTTATACTGTATATATATATATATATATATTTATATATATAACAACCTGAACAACTACAGCAAACATTTGTGATCAATATTCAATGTATATGCAATAATTTGATGAAAACAAACCCGAGTACTGAATGCAGGGGCACTTTTTCAAAAGCATTTCTACGATTGGTATTGAATGATATATTGAATCTAATCTATAGTTCATATGCTTTGACTGACAAACAATGTATTGTTTCGAATTCA
Organism: Eueremaeus valkanovi; assembly: GCA_034693305.1. Taxonomy (NCBI): domain Eukaryota; kingdom Metazoa; phylum Arthropoda; class Arachnida; order Sarcoptiformes; family Eremaeidae; genus Eueremaeus; species Eueremaeus valkanovi. The sequence goes on along the minus strand of JAQIWA010001474.1, from coordinate 9,623 downwards.
CGAATTCTATTAGAGGTTTCATAATTGATCCACATGATTGTTTTCGAACAGGGGTGGCCAGACTTGTTCGGGCCAGGGGGTCAGCCTAAATTTTGGTCAAAGGGAATGCAATGAATCAAATTTTTTCGGCCAAAAGGGCCCCATTTTCGAGTTTTTCGCACAATTTTCGCTCCGACATAGGGGGTCGATCCCCTCCTGGACCCCCTCTGGCCAGGCCTGGTTTTCGAATAAATATAAGTTTTTCCAGTCCTGCCATATATTGGTATTTCAATTTAATTGCACCTGGGTTATTACACCCGTCGAGTTACAAATTAATAATGTAGCTCTTGAATTCTCATATTTGTATGACCTTGCGCATTTCTGAAATCCTTTTTAATTGTCTATAAATATAATTAAATGCTTGGATCTATTGAATCGCATTCTTATTAAAAATGGTTTCATTCGATAGGGTTTGCAAATAACGAGTTATATATTACTTCTGGAACTGTTGCCGACGCCATACCAACTGAGAGCCTCCCTCTACTCCGTGTGCTTTTACATAAGCGCCTCATTATTTCTACCGCTCCTGATGTGGGCAATACGTAATTGGCGTTACGTTCAATTAGCCATATCTGCACCCAGTGTTGTCTTCTTTGCCTATATCTGGCTTTTGCCACAATCGCCGCTCTGGCTGGTAGTGGAGGGCAAACTGCATTCGGCCGAGAACCTCATCGAACGACTGGCCCATCAAAATGGGAAAACAGTTTCTCCGAGTTTTCGATTGCATTTACAAAATCTGTATAATTCAGTGAAAACTTCGTCGATCTCTCAGTCTATGCGACACAGAATTCTTCCTAAGCTTTCGTCTCCAGGTTTGAGATGGTTTATGTTCGTTCACTTCTACCTGTTCTTCGTTGTGGCCCTCATTTGCAATGTTACTGAACCTCAGACCATAAAACTGAATGAGAATAGATATGCCGACCACTTCTACAGAGGGCTCATGGATTTGGGCTCAGTTATGCTTCTCTACCACTTTGCTGTTCGGTAGTAATGACCCAATAGTCGACATTAGCTCTCAGTTCGCTTACAAATCAATATTTTGTTCTCTATTTCGTTTCAGATTAGGCCCGCGTTTGGTCCAGTCGTTCGTATTTATAGTTTCAGGACTTTTGCTGATGTCCTCAATCACTCTCCAGGAAATGCTGCCCAAGACCTATGACATCAACGGTATGTACGACTCGTTCTTTACAACATGTAATTCCGGATCCAATCGATTCGTCTTTAGCAGTCAGTGTCAGTCCAGTGCTGACTAAATCCAATGATTAAGTACAGTATATCAGTACTCTATGAGTTGGCGCACCGTTGGCTTTATCAGAGACCGATTATTAGAGCCTTAAGATTCTTATAAAATCGGTTAATAAACCAATTTTCTTAAGAAAACATGGACTCTTAAAATTTGAATATTAGTGTCCTGGTGAATATTTCGTGATAATATGTGTCGAGTATCATTGAAACCATTTCGTAGTAACAAGTTGTCCAGGTAAATCGAGAGTCATTGTGATGCCTATGTAATGATCAGTTTCTAGTCATTCTATATTAATATAATATATGATATTATCGTGTTCACAGTAGTTGTAGCTTGCTTATCTTGCTCAGACGTTATCAAATCCTAGTGTTTCACAGCCACGAAAGCCTAGGGCCAAAACTTGAGTTTTTCAAATACTTCGACTGGACCTACTTGTGCAATGCAACATCCATACCTACATTACTTGTATATCAATAGCAATGCCATAGTATTTGCGGTAATTATCAGAAAAAGTTTTAATTTTTATTATTTTCTGATTTCAGTTCCAAATGATTTTGACTTTCGTTTACTGTTATTGCCCTCAACTTTGATTTTATTGGCGCGAACTCTAACCATGACATTACCTGCGCTCATATGGTTTCACGCGGCGAAGACAATGCCCACAGGAATCAGGTATGCATTAGATTAAGACAATTGAGTTAATCACGAAATGACGAAACTTTAAGCAAATAAAAGCAAAATCACTCTTAATATCGACTGACTTAACGCATGACTGCATATACTGTAGAAATCAATGGACCGTTTGTTCGTATGTTTCTAAATACCTGAGCACTTAATCGGTTCACTTTCGAGCAATTTGTTCCCAACAGTTCCTAACTGTTCCAGTTCTGGGTTTCATTGAACTCCAAAATTTATATTTAAATATATATTCAAATAGACATTAAAAGCACTGTTGTTTCACAGAGCCATCGGTTTGGCCGTGTGTTTCAGTTGGAGCCAAATCGGCGAAATGGCTGCCCCGCACCTATTGGTTTTGGTAGGCATTGTCCATATATTGCTTGTGCACTCATATATTCATTATAACCCGATTCCAATTGAACGGCTTATCTGTCTTTAGGCAGAACTAACGGCACCCTTCATACCGATTGGTTTGTGCGGCTCCCTATCAGTAGTGGCCGGCGGCTTGTCTTTGCTTTTTCCGAGCTGTTATCGAAACACATTACCCAACACTCTGGAGGAAGCAGAACACAAAAGACTTCCGGCGCCACTCAAGCACAGATATCCAAGTTATAGAGATCTGAAAAACGGCAAAATAAGTTCAGTGACGGTGTCTGGAAATGGATTCAATCCAATGAACCCAATGAATGCAATGAATGCACTGAATGTAATGAATGCACTCAACGGAAATGTCTACACTATTGCGCCCAACGGTTGCGACAAAACTAATGTCAAACTATCAGAACATTCAGAGATCAATCCAAACCATAATTTATATGAACAGAGATCAGGGAATCCAGGTTTGGATAGACATGAGAACATTGTTGGTCTGACAGGTCTGACATCGATACGACCTTCCGCTGTATACAATGAGGACACGGACTCAAGGCTTTCTGATTTGGAAGAAGACATAACCGAAAGCAATAATTGGCGACTCTTTTCAAATGAATTGAACGCCAATTCCAGCTCTAAAGCAAAGATCAATCGATTTGATTCATATGATGCAAATCGCTCGCTAAGAGATGTCGATGTCTTGGGTCGGCCTTCTGTGGCCGCCAACCGATATAACAGTGGTCTAACCAATAATATCAGACGTATTCAAAGTCAAAGCAGAGATTCGGTCGCAGAAACTAATCTTTAGCTCTGATCTACTCGTCTGACTCTTAATGTAATTATGTTTTATCTAAATATTACTCAAAACTCATCTATAAATAGCTTTCATTGTTTCGCTAATTGTATTAAAGAAAATATTAATTCATTTCATTTCATTGATCATTGATTTCATATATTAATTGCTTACGAGTTAGTCGTCAGTCATAACTGTTTTGTCTCTAAAATAATGTTTGAAATCACATAATGCAGGCATAGTGTGCAGGCATACTGTCCACGCAAACAGAATATAAGCTTAAGAGTACAGCACAAGAACTTGGTTACGCTCTCATTGTTTGGATAATGGGGTCATTTGCTGTTACAGTCATATTATTAAGTCATTTAAATAAGAAAATTATATCAAATTATAGCCACTATTGGCGACACAATTAATGCCAATATTATAGACAATCAAATTGAACGCTGATATCAAGGATTGTGACGAATACGTCAGTACTATAGGTCCCACTATAGGGGAGAAGGGTTCAAATTGATCGACATATGGTTTGGAATTGGTTTTATCAATAATGAGGGTCAAATTTTTTCAGTGTGTCTGCAACTTATAATTAAAGATTGACCATAAGATTGGCTTAGAAATAAAGCAGGGATGCGGACGGGAGTAATGGGGGGATAGGGTCGCGCATATAGAAAAAAAAATTGAATGAAAATGAATTTTTAATTATTTTGACTCAATGTTCACTACAACCGAAGCTGATATCACGTGAAGTCGAGTTCAAACAATGGGTCAAATAAGGAATGAAAAAACAAACTTTAGAGTTAAGTAGCACAGGCGGGTCTGGGATTCGAACACAGAACCTTCGCCCCAGAGCGCGAACACGCTGACCACTGGACTACACTCCGCATCATTGGCCAAATTTTTTGGTCGATTCGATAAAATTTAGACATTTATGAGAATTGAAATAATTTTTGAGAAAACGATGAAAAAATTTATTCGAAAATGAAATAAATGAACGAATGGTTTAGTTTTGAATAACCCATAGGATGTTGACTCCAGAAGAGCCCAAATTGATGCGACTGTCGGTACAAATGAGAACATTATTAGAATCGTTATAATAATTGAGATTTTAAGGCAAAGACTGTGCGATTCGTCGACACATAAGGGTCTTAGGAATTGCACAATCGCTTTCTGTTTTAAGCACAGTTACCCCAAATGTCCCAATTGTTTGCTTTTAATGCAATGAAGAAAAACGAGAATCGCATGAAATAAGTTATTCCTTCCGATCGGTAGTTCCCAAACATCATCCTCTTTGGTGAAGAGCTTATAGTGCGGGGGATTCGGTTTGGCCTCAAATATATAAATCGGTGTTTTGGGTACGTGTGCTGAGAGACCACAACAATAAACTCAGTTCTAGTGCATTGACTGCTATTCAATAAAATATCTATTATTTTCAAACCTGAGATCGATTTGAAGTACAGATTAGTGAATGCCTTTCCTTCTGGACTGTTGGGACTGGAAGGCAGACGCGAATCCATGTAAGCGCAGAATAAGTGCATTACTAACTGTGAGAACAAAATGAATGCAAATTCAGATCCAATTTCCTCTGATATGAATTGAGTTGAGTTACCGCTGAATCTGTGACCAAGTCTTCAGTCCAAGGCTTCGAATTATAAGAGCCGCCGGAATTCCAATTGAATTTCCCAATACAGCCCCCTTTGGCTAAATCTAAATAACAATAATAACAATTATCTTATTTATTATGAAAAATAGATTGAATTGAATTAAACAATAATTTCTAAACAAAAAAAAACCTCTAATTCTGTGAACCAAATATTGTTGGTTTGAAGTGATTTCAAGAAATGGCAAAACACTCTCCAAATACGAAAACTGAGACTTCTTTAGGGATACTATTTGTTTGAGTGTTTGAAGGCTCGCCTCTGAAACAGATTTAAAGGCAATACAATTGATATTATATTTGTCTTAAATACAAACTATTTTTTAATTATTATTTATATTAAGTGTTCTGTGAATTGATTGATAGAAAGACAACTGTTTTCTAATATATTGTAAATATTGTAATAAATATGAAGCTTAAGGAACAAACCGCCTATAAGTGCATCGAAATGACCGCTTTTGAGGAGAGAGTCATTGATTTTGTCGATCTGTTCGACTAACCGGCAAAGGATTGTCAGACTTATCCATTTGCGTATGTTTTCGATCCACTGATTCATAACTGTTTCGTCGATTCCAAGTCTGGACAACAGCTATGAAAATAAGAACAAAATTTGTATTCAATTAATAAATAAATGCTTTCAAAGACTTATTACAAAATCCATTGCTTTGGAAGTCGTCGGAGAAGTGTTGAGTGAATCGAACTCAACGTTATTGAGACGAAGGGGAGAATCGATTGCGAACTGATAGCTCGTATGACTGCTGTCGTCGACGACCGGCGAAACAGAATTTGTGAAAAGAGAGGAATTCCAAACAGCACTCGAACTGTTTGTTTCTCTCCTTTTCTCTGACTCCAAGAGCTCTTCAAATCGTTGTTCTCTGTCCTCGAAGTCTCGTAAGTATTGGTCTAATTCTCGTTCATTCGTAACAATCGATTCGTTCAGCGATTTATTCGCTGTTCTTCTCAACCGAACGAAACCAGCTTTGGATCGATTGGTCACTTCTTCGCTGTTCAGAGGACTCGTTCTCATCGATAGGTTCGGCTGTCGTTCGTATTGCCAGGACGTGGAGGTTGTGGTGAGTGAAGAGTCGTATTGATTGAAGCCATCGGACATAGAAGTGCTGTTTCCGATCGACAATTGGGTCGAATTCAGTGACGAATGTCTGTCCAAATCAGACGAATAGCTTATTTCAAACGCAGGACTCGGTGTCTGAATCGCACCCTTATTTGTGGTATCACTCGACGGATCAGCTGTTGGTTTGGATTCTTTGAAACCGATTTCGTTGTCTTTGATGCCAAAGGCCTTCATTTGAGTGAAACTCAATTCAATTTCAATCATCAAATGCTTTCTCCAAAACCAAAGCCCGAAATCGTATAAACAGTTGAGTAATAGTATAATCAATAGAATTATATCTGTTTTCCAATCAATACAATCAATGCATACAATGAATACAATTAATACTAATTCAGAGAATAAATCGATAAATACTATAAACTTATAGAAAATCTGACCACAAATGGACACAAAGTTCTTAATGAGAATCCAATCCAAGATATTAGCGATAATCGAGTAATGGCTGAAAATAATTATTAATTTATTATTATTTATAAGAATTCAAACAATTTATAGGTATTTACAGATCTATTGTCACTATTAGTGCAAACAATCCGTTAATTGCGGACCAAATGAGTGAATGACTCGATTGGCGGACCAAATGTCTTCTGCGGAGGACATCATCAATGGAGACACTTCTGCCGGAACTGCAATCAATTGATGCCATTGTTTAGACTTGAGTTCAATTGAGACCATTAATGGTTAAGTCACTCCTGAGTCATGACTTACGACATTGTCATCGGTTGTCACCGATTGATCTGATCTGAACCACAATTCACTGCAAATCGATTCTTGCAATCGGAGCACAATTTTTGAATATTTGTGTTCACTCTTTGGGCCATACAGTGAATACGTGTGCAGACTCTCCACAGGGGATGACATTCGGCACATCCAGAACAGAACAGAACAGAACTGACCAGTACTGACCAGACCTGGAGCAAATAAATGGCCATAATTTCAAATTTAAACTTTAAAACCTCTCTGGTGTTACTCTGACCCGTTTTATTAGTTTATGACCCGTAAAGTACTGGTGACCCCCAGCGCTAAAAGCTATGTCATATTTTAGCTGGATATCTCATTTGAGAGAATACGGGTCATTTTGATTTGACATTTGATTGTGTAAATCTGGGAATTGACTGCAATTATAATTGTGGTCATAATTATAAAGTTTTAGTCTTTCATAGATTTTTTGATAATTTTGTAGTCAATTAAAGTGATCTACGATTAGAGCACTCACTCTCTGCTCCACTCATTCATTACTGTTTCGCTGCTCTTCTCTCGTCTATCCATACTATCATTACTTGAATTAATTGATAACAAACTTAACCGGAACAGTTTTTCAGTTTCAAATATTCTGTCCAGTATCGATTCAATGGTCATTCGTGCAAAAGGCAAGCTGTCTGAAAATGACATTGATACTCTGATACTTGCAATTTGAACTGAGACTCGCAAATGCCTGTAAGCCTATAGACTATAGCCTATACTGTAGAGCATTCGTGAGTTAGGATTGAATTCCTTTTGATGAACAATAAAAAGATTAAAACTGATTAAAAGTGTTGAAACATTTGTGTGAAGACAATAAAAGTGGGACTGAATTGAATGCGATAAGTTTGGCTGAGATAAGTTTGGTTGCGTTATTCATAATTGACATTAAGTGCTTGACGTCATTCATAGAAAACCTTTAATCGAGATGTTTAATATTCTAATTATTTTCCCCGTATTCTACCATTGGTAAAATTATTCTTTGGGTAATTCTTGAGTGAGCAGGGAGAAATTAAAATCTAAAAATATAATTAAAGTGCACGAATCCATACGATCCGCACCGATTTTTACAAGTCCTACGTTTCAAAATTGAACGTTGAACATCTTTTAATTAGTATATACAGTAAAGATGTAATGGCTATAAATGTAGAGAGGATATATAAAGTCGAAAATATAAAATCTTGGATTTTATTTATTTGTATTCAACATAAAAAATATTTATGAATAAACAGCAGACTCTTCTGCATAGTGTCTGCGTTAGAATAGATGCGAGAAGAAAGCTATGATAGTAAGATGAATCAGGGTTATTGTAAAAAGCTGCTATTTCTGTGAAGGGGCCATAAAATAGAATAAAAATATTAATAACATGGTTCCAATTTGTTCAATATGTCTCTTGAAAAATGATATTTTGGAAATATTTGGAAGTGTCTAATAAGTTGTGCATTGACTGCATTGCCGGGAAAATACGAGAGGAGAGGAAAGGCTCGATCGCTATCATTAATAAATTAGACTCTGATTGAGATCTGATTGCAATTTGCAGTCAATGTTATAAACAATCGATTGAATTGAAGTGTTATTAAAACATTGGTTCAAATAATTTGATATATAATTACTTTTTCATATATTTTCATACATTTCTATCGATTGACAAACGAGTAAAAAGTTTTGCCAATTATTGCAAAAATATATAAATTTTGGTATAATTTGTTCAATCGATTCAATACTTATTGGCTTTGAATTGAAGTGATTCGTATGATTCGTATCGCAAGCAAAGCATTGATTCAATCGATTTAAATGTTTAAACATTTTATTTAACAAAAGATATGAAATATTTGTGAATAATATTATTGTTTATTCACTTCAATTGTGATTCACAACTGTGTCAACAGTCAGACTAAGACTCAATTGAGGACAGTATGACATCGGTATGGCTGCCGATCGGCCTTCGACTGTGTGGCCCGTCTTTGCCGACCCGAGTGGCCACACATCGAGTGCTCGTATTGTTGTTGACATTCATTGCCTACACGTCTTACCACTTATCCCGTCGGCCCTTAAGTGTAGTGAAGAACGTATTGAGTCGTAACTGTTCTCAAGTGGAAGTGCCATCGGATCTGGTCTTAACCAACATTACCCGAAATGATTGGTGCGATTGGAAGCCTTTCGGCGGATCCGATGCCAACACTTTGTTAGGTATTAATCGATTGCTTCAATAGGTCTCTAATCAGCCATACTTTGTCTCACACTCTAAACCAATGGTGACTACGAGTGCCGTTCAGACCAATTGAGTACCAGTTCTGGTACCGAAGCCACTCATGTTTTGTCTGACTATTTGTGTCGGATATAACTGAATATATGTATGATTAGAGCACTTCCAGACATAAGACAATCCGATTTTAATGATATGCTTATAATTGAAGCGAATCTAAAAATTTGGTTAAATTAGCGAATAATCGGTTATTTTGTATTATATAAGGGGTGACCAAAAAAAAAGTTGATTACTAGAAAATGAACGTACAGTACAGTACAGTACAGTAGAGTACGTTGGATACATTGATGGCAATGACAGAACAATAATTATTAATTATTATAGAGTTTTTACCTTTACTACACACCTGAATGAAGTGAACGATATTAATACTATTAATACTATTAATAATTGGATATTTCAATCAAATATATATACAATATATGATTGCGGTATCGATACTGTGGTAACAGTGCAATACATACTCGCAATCATATACAGTCATGTCAAGAAACGAGGAACATGCTTAAATGAAGCTGGAGCCTAAACCTGATGTAAAAATTTAATGAAATTTTCTATTTTTGTAAAGCACCTTGGCAAGAATTTTTTCACCGCGGCAAGTTTTCACTGGCGCGGCACCGGAAGCAGTGAATTAGCACTGTCTCCAGGGCCAAAACCACCAGGGTTACATAAAATTTTAGCAATTCATCATGACCGTTG
>JAQIWA010001473.1:0-18202 GCA_034693305.1 Eueremaeus valkanovi | reverse complement strand
ATTCAAGTTACGAAATTGTATTTCGAGTTTGAAAATATAATTATTAATCAATTTTATTGACATTCAATATGAATAGTACAGTTATTGCCATGGTAGTATTAAGACATTTGACAACAACAACTTGATTATTGCAGATCAAATTGTTTATACCAACGCCTGTATTCTATAATTTTTTCATCATTTTTGCTGAGAAAACACTTTTTAAACCATTTTTTATTTGTCCAAATGATAGCGTCGATATTGAACTAAAAAAAGAGAAAATGATTTTTACATCTGCCTTGAATGATAAATTCTGATAGATTACCTGATCAATAACAGCCATACCCAGCAACTTTATCGCAAATCTGTTCCAAAAAGAATACAGGCAAAAGTCTCGTTCTACCATTTTGAACAGATTCGGTACAATTGGTATCATCGCATACACGCGATTGAATTCAATATTATAGCCGAGAATTTGAACTTTAATTATTAAATAATTGACTGCCGGACCAATCATTATGATTTGAACATTGAAATGCAAGACTCGGCTCAAATTTATGCCAAATAAAACCATAGATCCGGAATTTTCAGAAAAGCATTTGTGTTTATCCAATCCTTTCAGACATTTGACGTCAGGATTCCAATCGAATCGCATTATATTTCTAATTGTATAATAAGGCCTGACTTTTGTTAGTATAGAATCGATTGAAATAATTCCGGGTATTGAGTGCAGTTCCTCGAGATGAGCCAGATCAAATAAATTCTCATTAATATCCTGTGTGAATTCGAATTATATATATATATTCTATTGACTAAATAGTTTATTTATATGGATATTCTCACCGCAAAATGACCATTGAGTAGACATTCACGTTTAGCCCCGGACTTATATATGTTCGATTCAAAAATATTCGGAAACGTATTTGGATACCAAGTTGGTTTTGAATTTTTCAAATCATACCATATATACACGAATCCATTCGTTTCAAACAAATACCAGAATTTATTCTTTGTTTTAATTCCGTTCAGATCTTAACATAAGAATAACATAAAAGGAATAAAATATAAAATAAATTGAAAATAACTTCAAATTAGAACTTGACATGAAAAATCAAAATGCCTGTTTATTCATGCCTGTGTTAATTCGTTGTTGATAACTTTTATATTGAGTTATTGAATAACATTTGTCTTTCCTGTCTCTATACAAGAAGAACTTTTGGCCCAAAATATAGAATTCTTTGCATTCATTACATTTGAGTTCTTCAGTCATACAAATTGCAAACCAGGTCTTAGCATAGAAACAAGGTGTTACGTCGCCATTATATTTGGATTTCAAAAGTCTACTTTGATCTTGATTTGTTGTATGATTCTAAATTCATTCATATATTAATATAGATTATTTTAAAAAAATATTTAATTCATATTTACATCAAAATCGTTGGAAACCGGAATAAATCCAAAGAATTTCAAAACACAATAACCAAAAAGTATTGAAATAATCAAATATATAATCATTTTAAGAACAGGTATATAATTTCAATTATTCGCTTTAAGTCACTTCAAGAATAATTTGTTGTAATGATTATTGATTTATATTCAAAACCTCATTCAGTGTTTGAGAAAAATTAATATTTTCCATGTATTAATTAAAATATTATATACAGGCACCCACAAAAATGCTATGACACTCTTGAACGAAGCTGGAGGACAAACCAGACAAGAATAATACTAGTAAAGTACTTGATCAAGAATATTTCATCCTGACAATATTTAACTCAGCTCCCGATAGAAAAAGGATTATATAGTTTCTTCGCCAATCCTATAGGCCAATTATATAGGCTCTTTGCGGGCGTCTATTCGAAAGCCTTCTCAGCACATGTTGGGTCCAACGAAACTGCTATTTCTCGATCTTGAGAAGTAGCAGCTCGATGTTGAGTGACTCCGGAATTTCTGAGTTCCGAACTATTGATACGCTGGACTCCAGCCACTCTGCGGAGAAATCTCATCTCGGCCTCTTTTAACGCATTCTCTCGGACATTGCACAAATTTCAGGTCCATAGGTGAGGTTCGCAACATAGATCGATTTAAATACGGCAAGCTTGGTATCATTGCTCAACTCCTTCGTAGCAGGTGTACCATATAGTTCTCGCAATAGATCACTTGCTTTGCCGATACGCAAATCGATTTCAGATTCCGATTTTGCATCACTCGTTAATGTGAACCCGAGATACTTGAACTTCGCCATCTGCTTAGATGGGACCCCACTGACATGTAGAGTGCATTAAGAGGGAGCTCTCGAAATCACAATTGTGTCAGTCTTCGATGTGCTGATGCGCATGCCGGCGTCTAATACTCGGTTTCAAATAGCTCGAACATAAGTTGCAGCACTTGTTTGTTTTGGGCCAGAATAACCTGACTATCTGCAAAGAGGGAATGACTGATCTTCTCTTTCTCAACACCGCCCTCAAATGTACATATATTGCCAATCCTATCCATAAACACTATGAATAGAAGTTGAGAGAGCACACAACCCCGGCGAATGCCTCAACTAACATTGAATTTATCCGATATCTTTCCACCAATTTGTACACATCTCTTTCACTTTGCGTACAGCGACTGAATGGCTCTCAGAAGGTAGCTTTCGATAATGTACTTCTCCAGACATTTCCCTAGACCAGCCATCGGAATCGTGTCGTAGGTTTTTTCAAGATAAACAAAACATGAGTAAAATCCGTATCATATTCCCAAGACTTCTTCAATGCCAGTTGAAGAGTGAAGAGCTGGACCTATGTGCTACGCCCAGCGCGGAAGCCACACTGCTCATCCTGGATGAGTGGTTCTACTAGAAATCTGCACCAATTCTCAAGGATTTTTGAATACAACTTACATGGCAAATTTAAGAGTGTGATATTCCTGTAATTTCTAGACTTTTTGTGATCTCTATTCTTATACAAAGGTATCACCAGTACCACATAAAAAATGGCTTAGAAATAAGAGAAATCCAATGCTTACATTTGAGATTAGTCACCCCTTGAGTGACGGCCGAGCCCTTTCACATATGAGGTTTATAAGCATCTCATTCAAGCTTATATGTAAGCTGTGCATTTCTTTTATTTCCAACCCATTTTTACCCAGATATACGAAATTGAGCACATCAAAGCTTGTTTACTACCATTTTTATCACTTACATGAGTATTTTGAAATAAACTAACTTTATTCTTTCTCACTGCTGTATAGGAACATCAATTGTAATGAAATCAAGAAAGTAGTTTTTATTATATTTTTTCGAAATAATTTTGAATCGTAAAGTTTTTATTTATTGATTTTGTTTTCCACTTTGAAGCCTGATGAGATATGCCACTTTGCAAATATAAACTCAACATGAGCAAAAATCTTTGAAAAAAATCTCTATAGATGTGATCAATAATTTCCTACAAGGATCATTTTGAATAGATAAAATTTTACTTATGTAGTTTTTGCTATAGTATCCTCTTTGTCCGACTTTGTAGAGTCAGCAAGTTGAAAATTGCAAAATGAAAATGTTTTTTATCAAGTTCTTTTCCAAAAAATAAACTTTCATTGAAATATCTTCCTTTTTTAGGTTTTAGCTTCATTTATGCTTGGCAGAGTATTTCGGGTTTTGCTGTATATGTCTAACAGATGTGAATAATTAATGTACTTTTTTTTAATCAAATTCATTGATATTTTATATTTTCATTTCCAGTTATTCAATATTTTTTCGACTTTTTAAGCTCATCCGAACAAACAGAACAAATTTTATCACAACTTATGCTTTGTGGATCATCTGATTATAAATTTTATTAATCAAGAATCAATGCAGGTGTATCTGTTTGAAGACGACTTCTGTCAAAATTTCATAGAAACTAAGGAATTATGTTACGATCTCGAAGATCGTAACTATCAGGATAAATTAAAGATAGGTAAAGACAGGGCATTTATATAAAAATTGAACATTTATTTAATAATTATTGTCAAAAAGGGGTGTAAAAAGGAAAGCAAAGAGAACTACATCTTAAGGCTGTGATGGAATCTCAAGGACTAAATCTTATTATAAAGTTTTACAATTAATATATTTATAATTATATGATATTTGATATAATTGTTATTGAAAGCAAGCGAACAATAATTGACTGCATTGCGACAAACATGAAATTTAAAACTTAATATATAGGAATCACAGATTCCTAACACTTCCTTCCCCCATAATCCGCTTTAATATAAGAACATTTTTATGGGGAAAAAATAAAAATATTTTAAATCAATACAATAATAAAAATTACAATATATTTTTCAATTATAAAAACAATTATGTAAACAATAGTATCATATTTAAGATTATTAATAATAAAACATTTACACTAATTTTATAAAAAATATACTCATTACTCATACTCATACTCACGGACGCTTCCTATTTATATGGAATAGACTAGACCTGTATTTAAGATTTGATTGACGTGGGGTATGCAACGTATGCATTGCTGCGAATTTATTCGCTGTCTATTTGGTGTTTAAAGTTAACGTCAATCAAAGTGGTGTACGCAACGCATCTTTTCCGTCATAATGAAATTTATTCCGAATTTTTTAATTGTTTTAAATAATAATAACTAAAAGTAACAGAAATAGGAAAAAATTTCAGTGACAGAATATCTTATGAAAGAAGCGATAAAAAAGATCAAAGTTTAATGACAACGATAACAAAAGTTTCGATTACTCCGATTAAAGTTTTAAATTGCATCAACCAAGAACGAGCCGAACTAAACAAAGAATTTGAATTCTCTCCTACATTAGAATTTCTTGGTCTTTTTGATCTCATCGGTTTTCGAGATTTGAAAGACGAAGAGATCCGAAAGATAAAGAGATCCGAAAGAAGAAGATATTTGAAAGACGATGAAATCCGAAAGCAAATGATATCCGAAAGCCGGTAAGATCTGAAAGACAAAGGGATCCGAAAGCCGATGAGATCCGAAAAACAATGAGTTCCAAAAGTCAATAATATTCGGAATAAAAAGAGAAAAGATTTAAAAGTTGTAAAGATTTGAAAGACGATGAAATGCGAAAGCCAATGAGATCCGGATGCCTGTGAGATCCGAAAGTAAAGGAGATTTTATAGACGAAGAGATAACTAAGACAAAGATATCCGAAGCCGATCAGTTCCAAAAGATAATGAGATCACGACGAGTTCAGGAAATCGATGAAATCCGAAAGCTAATGAGATCAGAAAGCCAATGTGAGCCGAAAGTTATTTAAATCCGAAAGACGGAGAGATCCTAAAGTAGGAGAGATTTAAAAGGCGACTAGATTCGAAAACCGATGAACTACAAAAGCCAATAAGATACGAGAGCCGGTGATATCCGAAAGTAGAAGATATTTGAAAGTAGATGAGATTACAAAGACGAAGAGATCCGAAAGCCGATGAGATGAAATAGACGAAGAAATGCGAATGTAGGAGAGATTTGGAAGACGAAGTGATCCGACAGATGAGGAGATCCGAAAGTCGATGAGATTACATAAGACAATGAGATCACGACGAGATCCGAAAACCGATGAAATCCGAAAGCCAATGAGATACGAAGGCCTGTGAGATCCAAAATGCGAAGATATCCGAATGTAGAACAGATTTGAAGACGAAGAGATAAGTAAGACAAAGATATCCTAAGCCGATCAGTGCCAAAAGACAATGAGATCATAACGAGATCCGAAAGCTGATGAGAGCCGAAAGTTATTTATATCCGAAAGCCGATGAGATCCGAAAGACAATTACATCCAAAAGACCATAAGATCTGTTGGCTGAACTCTTCCGAATACAAGAGACCTAAGGCTTATATCTCAGAGGGAAAAAGTGCCGACTCTTTTAAAAGGTGATCGAGTTTTTCGGACTAGTCGTGGCCCCTGGTCTGGTGCGTCCATCGCATAATGATGTGAAAGCTGTCATCAATTTCCTGATTCCGGACACCTTAAAGAAAGTCATGCAATTCCTAGGTTCAGCTAATTTCTATCGCATTACGTGGACGGGTTCAGGACTGTGGCGGAACTACTCTGCACTCAATCGTTATGACATCTTGTTTGTTTCGGACGAACCTCAGCGCCCAGCTTTCGCATACCTGAAGAACGTTTTGACAGAACAACCCATACTCGATATTTACTACCCAAAACTATCAATGGTGCTACAGTTTGACGCCCCCGGTGTAGGTCTAGGCGCTATTTTTTTGCAAAGCGAGCCTAACTTCAAGCCGATAGCCTACTGGTCCACCATACTCAACGTACACGAGATGCGATACTCAACATCAGAACTGGAATGCTTTGCAGAAGTTAAACCCATTTAACACTTCCGTGTTCAACTCGAAGCCGTAAATTTCGAGGTCTACTCAGACTGATGCGCTCCGGTTACTCGTCTGTTCAGATGGTCTGTTAGACACGGAGTCTACGACTACACAGTCTTACGCTGAGCCAACGCTGCCGGCGACTCAGGAGAAACTCTATCATTATGAACCTGACCAAAGAACGAATCGAACTGAACAAAGAAAAAGAATCAGTCATCGAGAAGATACGCCTCTTCGAAATATTCCTCAAATACTTAGAATCTGTTATAGAAGAGTGGGCTTGAGATCAAATTGAACCAAATAGCCGCATTTGTGCAAAAAATAATCTATAGATTAAAAGATATCGAAAAACTTCTGAGACTCATTTATTACGCGACAGACCACTCAACAAACCGAACCAGAAAAGTCGCAAAGAAAATAAGTAAAGATAAGAAATTGATTGAAGAGAAAATGAAATTACATATTTGGATTGGCAAGGAAAAGCAATATTGTACTCTGCTAAATAATTAAATCAAGAGCTGCAATAACTCTGCTAACGTAAAGAAAGCTATACAAGAATGTCCGATAAAGTGACCTAAACCATCAAGTTCAACAAGTAGAGAAGAAGAAGAAGACGATCAGTAAGACAGAGATATTCGAAGCCGATGAGTTACAAAAGACAATGTGATCCGAAAGCCGATAAAATCAGAAAGACTTAGAGATCCAAAAGCCAGTGAGGTCCCAAAGACGAAGAGATTAGAAAGGCGATAAGATCCAAAACACAAAGATCCGAAAGTAGAAGAGGTTTAAAAGACGAGATCCGAAAGTAGAAGAGATTTAAAATGCGAAGAGATAAGTAAGACAAAGATATCCGAATTCGATCTGTTCCAAAAGACAATGAGATCATAAAGAGATCCGAAAACCGATGATATCCGATGTGATCAGAAAGAAGAAGAGATCCAAAAGCCGGTGAGGTCCGAAAGACAAAGAGATTAGAAAGACGATAATATCCAAAACAGAGATCCGAAAATAGAAGAGATTTAAAAGACGAGATCCGAAAGTAGAAGAGATTTAAAATGCGAAGAGATAAGTAAGACAAAGATATCCGAAGCCGATCTGTTCCAAAAGACAATGAGTTCACGACGAGATCCGAAAACCGATGATATCCGAAAGTCAATGAGTTCCAAAAGCCTATTAGCCAAAAGTTATTTATATCCGAAAGCCGATGAGATCAGAAAGCAATGAGATCAGAAAGCTAATAAGATCCGAAAGAAGAAGAGATTTGACAGACGTTGAAATTCGAAAGCCAATGAGATCAGAAAGCGGGTGAGATCCGAAAGACAAAGAGATCCGAAAGTAGAAGATATTAGAAAGATGAAGAGATCCGAATACCTATGATATCCGAAAGAAGAAGAGATTTTAAAGAGGATGAAATGTATCGGATCGGTTCTTGTATCGGATCGGCTTTTGTTTCGGATCGTTTCTTGTAACTGATCGGCTCTTATATCGAATCGATTCTTGCATAGGATAGACTATTGTTTCGGATCGTCTCTTCTATCGAATCGGATTCTTATCGGATCGCTTCTTGCATCGGATCGGCTTTTGATTTTTGGATCGACTCTTGCATAAGATCGATTCTTTCATCTAATCTACTCCTGCATCGAAAGGGCTATTGTATCGGATCGGCTTTTCTATCGAATTGTCTCTTGTATCGTATCTGCTCTTTTATCGTATCGGCTTTTGTATCGGATCGACTTTCGTATCGGATCGGCTTTTGTTTCGGATCAACTCATGCATCTGTTTGACTCTTGTATCGGATCGCCTTTTGTATCGGATCATCTCTTGTATCGGATCGTCTATCAAATCGAATTTTGTATCGAATCGACTCTTGCATCAGATCGATTTTTTCATCAAATCTCTTGCATGGGAAATGCTTTTCTATTAAATCGACTCTTGTATCGGATCGGCTCTTATATCTGATCGACTCTTGCATCGGATCTGCTTTTGTTTTGGATCGACTCATGCATCAGATCGATACTTTCATCTAATCTCTTGCATCTTATGGGCTTTTGTATCGGATCGGCTTTTCTATCGAATCGTCTCTTGTATCGGATCGGCTCTTATATCGGATAGACTCTTGCATCGTATCGGCCTTTGTTTTGGGTCGACTCTTGCATAAGATCGATTTTTTTATCTAATCTACTCTTGCATCAGATGAGCTTCTGTATCGGATCGTCTTTTCTATCGAATCGTCTCTTGTATTGGATCGGCTTTTGTTTCGGATTGACTCTTGCATCAGATCAACTCTTGCATCAGTGACTATTGTATCAAATCGCCTTTTTTATCGGATCGTCTCTTGTATCGGATCGTCTCTTCTATCAATTCGGATTTTTATCGAATTTATTTGCATCGGATCGACTTTTTTATCGGATCGACTCTTGAATTGAATCGGCTTTTGTTTCGGATCGACAATTGTATCAGATTGATACTTTCATCTAATCTACTCTTGCATCGGATGAGCTTCTGTATCGGATCGTCCTTTCTATCGAATCGTCTCTTGTATCGGATCGTCACTTGTATCGGATCGCATATTGTATCGAATCGACTATTGCATCGGATCGGCTTTTGTTTTTGATTGACTTTTGTATCTGATCGGCTCTTATATCGGATCGTCTCTTGCATCGGATAGACTAGTGTTTCGGATCGTCTCTTCTATCGAATTGGATTTTTATGGGATTGACTCTTATATCGGATCGGCTTTTGTTTCGGATCGACTCTTGCATTAGATCGATTCTTTCATCTAATCTACTCTTGCATCGGATGAGCTTCTGTATCGGATCGTCACTTGTATCGGATCGTCTTTTGTATCGGATCGACTCTTGCATCGGATCGGCTTTAGTTGTGTTCTGTTGTATTATTAGAACAGAATTCAAAATCTTTATCAAATTTTCAAACAGTTTAATGAAAGAAAAAAACGAGTCATCCCTTTCATGATTGGTCAATATTTCAGTCGAATAAGTCAGATCACATCGTATTCATGTGTTCTGCTCTAATACACGTTTAATTATGGTTTCAGATTTAAATGGACTCATTACAAACGTTAGTGCATTTTTCTGAAATAGCAAAGTATACTTTAAATTTTACGCAAGAAGAGGGGAGAACTTGATGAAACTATATACTCTTTATTTCAAGAACTAAAAACTACATTACCATACTTCCTGAAAATGAACCAGGCAGCAAAGCAACGCACTGGACAACGCACTTATCTATGAATACTACATCTAAGCACAAGTTCTAGCGAACTAACAAAGAAAGTTCTGCTGCTTCCATGTGACATACCGGAAACGCGGATCTCGGCCGATGCTAGATAATTTCGAGCGCAAATCCAGTTTGCATAATACAAATTGCATTAAATCTAAATTAAAATTCCTGATTAACCGCTAAAAGTGCAAATAAAATGATAAATAAATTAAAAGAGAAAATAAATGAACAGTTCCAGAATCAGTTCCACTCACAGTCCCAGTCCCAGTCCCAGTCCCAGTTCCAGTTCCAGTCCCAGTTCCAGTCCCAGTTCCAGTCCCAGTTCGAGTTCCAGTCCCAGTTCCAGTTCCAGTCCCAGTTCCAGTCCCAGTCCCAGTCCCAGTCCCAGTTCCAGTCCCAGTTCCTGTCCCAGTTCCTGTCCCAGTTCCAGTCCCAGTCCCAGTTCCAAACCCAGTTCAAGTCCCAGTTCAAGTCCCAGTTCCAGTCCCAGTTCCAGTCCCAGTTCCAGTCCCAGTTCCAGTCCCAGTTCCAGTCCCAGTTCCAGTCCCAGTTCCAGTTCCAGTTCCAGTTCCAGTCCCAGTCCCAGTTCCAGTCCAGTTTCACATCAGGAGGCGGTAATCCGGCCGCGTAATGTTACCAAATGTAACGTTTCCAGCCCTGTCGTGGCCAGAACCATTACATTCACGGCCCGGCCAGTCCAGCGAGCAAGCAGGACTGCCGGCCACAGCTCCACTGAGCAAAACAAATACAACAAAACTTACTTCTTTAATAAAGCCTACTTTATTGAAGTCAAACGAAATGTTTAACAGCAATTCTTTGATTGAAAATCGAATCAGATGCGTGTGTGTACGCGTTCAGCCCAACAGTCGTTATCTATGTTTCCTATCTCATGCTCATCCGCTCCCAGCATAACAACAGATTATCGCATCCGAGATAAAGATGTTTTTCATCTGATTTTGCAATTAGTGAAAAATCAAGTGAAAATACTTTCAGGAAGTGATCAGCATTTGTCTCAATCATTATATTTTATTTGAATTTTCTAATCAATATTCAAATCAATAGGGAGATTGGAAGTTACAAAAATTATTGAGCATATAAAAACGATTAAAATAAGCATAACCTTCGGGTATTTTCCACACGAGATCACGCCATTTCAATAGAGGAAAGCAAGTTCATTTGATTTGTGGCCACTTAACTGGAAATGTTTGAAACATCAGTGAAATGATATAAAAATATTGATTTAAGTCCATGTGACTTGAAAGAAATTCAATACAATATTAAAATATTTAAAATAAATTTTTCTTGAAAATCTATTTTAACTAACATTTCAATTAAATTTATAACTAAAATATCTGTCATCCAAAAAGTTCAATCTGGAGCAACAGATTTGCAGATCAAACGATTTCAACTATTAAAGCAATGATATATTTGATAATTATTATATTTTTCGGTTTTTCGGTTTTGAAATTTTTTAGATTTATTTCGGATTATAGAAAATTTGAGGTAAATATCCATAAAACCATCGGACAATAAACCAAAAATTCATTAATATAATTATTAATTTAGATTCTTGCAACTAATCAAGATCAAAGAAGATTTTTGAAGTCAAAATATGATGGCGACATAGTACCTCGTTTCTATGCAAAAACATGGTTTGCTGTTTGTATTTCTGAAGAACTCGAATGCTATGATTGCAGAGGATTTTATATTTTGGGCCAAAAGTTCTTCCTGTATAGAGACGGTTCTAACATCTGTTATGCAATGACTGCATATAAAAGTTGTCAACAAGTCGGAAATAAAATTGACACAGGTATGGAAATACAAACAGATTGATGCTTCATATTGAAACACTCGTTACGTAGCAACAGAGAATAAGTAGTTTTCAATGTTAGAATTTTTATTCATTCATTCATTTTCTAAATCCCTTGTTCTTTCGAGTTGGGATTGAAGGCCTGCAACCTTAGACTTCTACAGAGCACCCGCCACACTCTAAACCCGAGTCGAAGGCACCCCCGCATGATCACAAAGTCACTTCATAAACAACTTCCAGGACTTTCGTGGTTTGCCTCTTGGCTTTAGCCCTCTTGGCTGAGTCGAATAGGCTCTTCTTGGGAGTCTATTCGATGGCATTCTCAACACATGTCCGAACAATCGCAAATGTGATTTCTCATAATGAGAAGTAGCGGCTCGAAGTAGCGATGTTGAGAAATTCCCGAATGATTGTGTTCCGAACTCTATCGATCCGTCGAACTCCATTTACTACGGAAATATCTCATCTCGGCCGCTTGCACCCGCGAACGCATTCTTTCAGACACTACCCAAATTTGAGGTCCATTGATAAAGGTTGAAACATAGATCGATCTGAATACAACTAGCTTGTTATCATTTCTAAGATCCTTCTTCGTTACAATTGTACGATATAGCTCTCGCTATAGACCAATTGCTTCGCCGATACGCAAATCGATTCCCGTTTCCGCTTTGCCATTACTCGTGAATGAGAACCCGAGATACTTGAACTTCCCTACCTTCTTCAATGGGACTCCACAAATATATAGAGTGCATTGATATGGAGCTCTCGAAATTAACATTGTCTTTGTCTTCGATGTGCAGATCCGCATGCCGTTGACTAACCACTCGGTTTCGAATCGCTCCAACATGAGTTTCAGCCTTGTTTGCTTTTGGCCAAAAGTACCAGGTAATCAGCGAAGAGCAAATGACTTATCATTTCTAGTTCTAGCTCAACGCAGCACACAAATGCCCATCACTTGACAATTCTATCCATAAACACTATTAATAGAAGTGGAGAGAGCACATATCCCTGGCGAAGGCCACAACTAACATTGAATTTTTCCGAAAACTTTCCAAAAATCCGTAAACAGCTCTTTCACTATGTGTACAGCTACTTAATGACTCTTAACAGATAGCCCTCAATCCCGAACTCCTCCAGACATTCCCGAAGATTAGCCCTGGGAACCAGGACGTAGGCTTTCTCAAGTTCTATAAAACACGAGTAGACAACACTACCATATTGCCAAGACTTCTCGAATGTCTTTTGAACAGTGAAGAGCAGGTCTGTTGTGCTACGCTCAGTGCGGAAGCCACACTGCTAATCCTGGATGAGGGGTTTGACTAGTGGTCTGCATTTATTCTCAAAAATTGTGCATACATCTTACATAGCAAACTTAAGAGAGTGATACCCCTGTAGTTCTCACACTCTTTGTGGTCTCTATTTTTATACAATGGTATCACTACTTCAGTCTGCCAGTCCCTCTGTGCATAACCAGACCGCTATGCTGCATGACACTCACGAAACAGCTATTGAACCCCACTTGGTTCCATGGCTTTCAGCATTTTAATTCTGATCTCATCAATACCAGCAGCCTTCTTGTTCGTCAAAAATTTAATTGCCTTGAAAACCTTTTTTGCTGATAGACGAATCAACCATCATATGCCGTTCATCAGTTAAGTCATTAGGCCTGCCCACCGGATTGAGTAAATCCTCGAAGTATTCTAGCCACCTTAGGAGAATTTTATTTTCTTCTCAGAAGGTTACCATTTCTATCTTAAACAACTTTGATGGTTCCCTTCATCGAGTTTCTCAATCTCCTAATAGCAGTCTCATTCTCATTCTGCCAGAATAATTAATTTGCATTCCAGTAGTTACCCTTCATATCTTCCTCGAATGTACTCCATGCTTTATCCTTCGCCTTTCTCACTGCTTCTAATGCGGCCTTTTTTGAGTTGATATATGACTGGCGATTTGCTTCGCTTTTATCATTCAACAGATTATTAAATTTGGAACCGTAGCTATCAACTTCGTGCCACAGACCTCAGCAGCGGAGGCGAGAAATCCTAGCTTAAATAGTTCCCACTCAGCCTCAGGGTCAGGTACAGGCTCTAGAACGCTCTGAAATCTTATATCGATGTTGAACTTGGACCTGATATCATCTGAAGCAAGTGCTTCCCACTTGATCCGCCTCAACTTCACCATCTTGATCTTGTGGGCAATCGCTCAGTTAATCACAAGGTCCCAGCGACCAGGTGGTGATGAGATGAGTTCCAAAAGATAGTTATCTTTGAGGAGGTTCGGTGTTGTGAAGAAGTCAGCTTTCGGATTGTTCTCATAAGGCTTCATCACTTTCATCTTTCTTCCAAATTCATTTCACTCCTCTCGAGTCATAAACGTCTGAATTGCCTTCTAATTCTTCCAGGACGTCCTCGGCTATCATTTCCATCATATCGTTCTCTACCTGATTCTGGATGTTCTCATAGTCAGTGCAGGGATTGTCAACGTACTTTCCTTCTCTTTTCTCGATCACAGTCTTGAATTGGAAGAACTTCATTTTGCAATCAATTTCGAGCAGATCCTTGTCCTCATTTCCACGGAAAATAGAGCATCAATTTTCCACTGAAGAAGTTCTGTTCGTTCTTTTCCAAATTGTAGTTGTGATATCGGATCACTTTTGGTCTTTTAAGCAGCTGGTCATAACATTTCTCGGACTTTAACTTCAATGTCTTTCCGTTGACAATACCGTTATTAGCTTCAATGTCTGCTTTGCCTTCATTCGAATCGACAGAAGGCTTCACTTTTTAACTCCGCTCCGAAGGGAAAAGGAGTATATAGTTTTGCTGGGAGGACCCCGCCCCCTCAGGCCTCCCCTCGAGTGAAGGGAGAAAGGGCAGGCTAGGCTGCAGTCCTTTATTAACAACGGGTGAAGCTAGGAAAAGGCTGA
Source organism: Eueremaeus valkanovi (assembly GCA_034693305.1). NCBI lineage: Eukaryota > Metazoa > Arthropoda > Arachnida > Sarcoptiformes > Eremaeidae > Eueremaeus > Eueremaeus valkanovi. The sequence continues at coordinate 3,906 of JAQIWA010001473.1, read as the reverse complement.
AAAAGGAAGGATAATGTCTGAAAAACACGGAAATTGCTGAAAAAGGCAGGAAATGGCTGAAAAAGCAGGAAATGGCTGAGAAATGGCTGAAAAAGCAGGGAAACTGCTGAAAAGCAGGAAAATGGCTGAAAATCAGGAAAATGGCTGAAAAATGGCTGAAAAAGCAGGGAAATGGCTGAGAAAGGCATGGAAATGGCTTAAAAAGCAGGGAAATGGCTGAGAAATGCATGGAAATGGCTGAAAAAGCAGGAAAATTGAAGAATAAGACTGGGAAATTCCTGAAAAAGGCGGAAAAATAGCAGAAAAAAGGCTAGAAAATGGCTGAGGAGGGAATTGGCTAAAAAAGGCTAGAAAATAACTGAAAAGGAGGGAAATGGCTGAAAAAGGCTAGGAAATAGCTGGGAAATGCTGAGATGCCTGAAAAAGGCTGAGAAATGGTTAAAAAGGAGGAAAATTGCTGAGAAAGGCTAGGAAATGTCTGTGAAAGGCTAGGAAATGGCTGAAAAAGGCTAGGAAATGGTTGAGAATGGTTGGGAAATGGCTGAAAAGCAGGGAAATGGTTGAAAAGTGGATGATATGGCTTCTGTGGTTTCAGGATCGAGAAAATTATCGTGAGGTTGTAAATTCAAACAATACTTGGTAGTTGAATCAGTAAATATGTATTACTCAAAATTCTACGGAGCGGAGTTAACGTAATTCTGCCATCAGCCTTGTTTTGTCTATGAATACTTGCAGTTGGTCGCAAACTCGGCCAAACAGAGGTCTTCGAATTCATCCGGCCTAAGGGTATAATAATCCAAAAGGCCAAAATACGTTGTCTTTTGAGTCCGGATCTAATAGTGACAAATCTTTCTCAGATTTCAATATCCTGATCCGGGACGACTTTTCTCCGGTATTGATAGAAACACTTGACCGACTCGATATCGAGAGTGGCATTGAGAGCAGGATGTAGACCGCCTCCTGACTGGATACTTCGCTTCAATCGAGGAATTTGTAACCGATCCGATTGAGCTTTTGTAGGTGTCCAATATACCCGGATTTACATTCCTCGACGACCTGTTTCAATAATGCGCTCATTCCCCGATTCGATTTGTTGATGTAATTAAGGATGTAATGAACACAAGCGAATGGATCGAGGATGAACTTTAGATCGATATTTGCTTGATGTCATCGAAGGACCTCTGGATTGAAGGCATTTGTTCGCAAATCCTTCGGATCCCTCTTCAAGAACACTTATCTTCATTTGAGTTTGTATCGAATCGTCAGTTGGTATCTCTCAGCGTCCATATTCCTAGAATCGAGGAATTCTGAAAAATTCAAACAAAACTGATTAGATTCGTTGTTCTTCTTAATCATGTGGTCTATGTCTTTTATCGTTCACTCAATCAGGTCCAGGTCATGGCTCTATGGCTTCAATCGAATCGTCGGTCAGAATGTCCAGGTTCAGGAAGTCGAGTATATTTGTTACTTCCATCGGGAAGAAGTGAACCCCGAATCGACAAATGGGGGAAACTTTTGTGAACTTCCTGCAGGTCTTCGTGTGTTTGTCGAACTGGTATCTCATCAGTACCTGCAGGTGTTCGTCTTCAGTACCACAAGCGATGAATCGTCATGAATTCGGCACATTTTGCCTTCGAGTTGGCAACCGATGGGACGTATCGTGGCGCTCCTTCCAGACATAGAAGGCACTGGACGTGAGGGCTGCCCCTGTGCTGGAATTCGATTTGGACATACGAGTCGACGACTTTGTATTCCCCGAACGGACCACCGGTCGTTTGGATGAGCTTGAATAGCTCTCGGAATCGATGATGGAAGAATCTGCTGCAGGTCACCGGATCTCCGAATCAAGTTGATCTTGTTCTGGAACGATAGTTCAATGCTTTGTCGCCGGTGATGTCTTTCTTTTCCAAAACATTCATCAAAATCACCAGCAATTCGCTCCAATGCGTTTCCGCAGCCGAAAGCGTCAGGCAGAAAGTTGGAACTCCTAGCTGCCGAATCATGGCAATCAGTTCCTTCATCTTCAGGTGCCAAAATGCCTTCGACGTCCTGTCCATCTGGAGAACTCTATAGGGGTCGTCGTTTGTAATTAGCTCTTCGATCGAATCCTTCACGTTGCTCGCTCTGAGATCCTCGAGTTTGTGCCCTCGGCGAAGAAAAATATTGATGACATTATGCAGTCTCGTCTTCGATAATATCTATTCTGTCGGTCGAGTTTTCAACTATCCAATCGACCGATAACGTCACGCCTTCTTCTATGAACAGAGGCTGTTGCACTAGTTTTTCTACGGCTTGGTAGACGACGTATGGCCTGACCATTTCATTCAAGTAGACCGATCTATGGCCTCTCACTCTTATGAGTTTCAGTTCAATTGTCTCCGTCTGGGTAACTGTTCAGGTCAACACATCAAAACTCTTGTTCACGTCTGTTAGTATGTTGACTATGATCCCCTTTATTCCTATTTGCCGGTCCACTTAAATGGCTCGGATCTGTAGGAAGACAAGACGGGGAGAAATGAGCATCTCCTCAAGATTAGACAGTCTTCTCAGTTCATGGAGGAATCTCTGGGAATCGAAGTCCGTTTTCAAGGCAGAGGCGAGGCACAACTTCTCGTTGCACAGATCTGCAACATGTGAGGCAGAACTGGGCAGCCTCTGTCAACTGGTACTGTACAATAACATGGGCCAGTTCGTTGCCTAGTCAATCGATTAGATCCTGTTGTTTGAAAACGGTCATCGACTTCTCGAAGAATAACTGCCCACAGCAATGGCATACTTCTGTCGGCCTCTTCTTCAGCTGCCCTTCATATTCCAGGACTCGCCGACAATAACTATTATACCGATCAACCTTCTTCATCGCTTCGGCGCTTCCTGACCACCTACCTGGCCTCCCTGACCACCTACATGGCCTCCCTGACCACCTACCTGGCCTCCCTGACCACCTACATGGCCTCACTGACCACCTACCTGGCCTCCCTGACCACCTACATGGCCACCCTGACCACCTACCTGGCCTGCCTGACCACCTACCTGGCCTCCCTGATCACCTACCTGGCCTCAATGACCACCTACCTGGCCTCAATGACCACCTACCTGGCCTCGCTGACCACCAACCTGGCCTCACTGACCACCTAACTGGCCTCCCTGGAAACTTTTTGTTACGGTAAATTCGTCTCGTTATTTGCAGACCAGTTTTTTTGACCCGTTGTTAGCAAAGACCAGTTTCGGGACCACTATTTCCCATTGTTAACGCTCGCCACTTTTTGGTTCGGTAAAACCTTCCCATTTTTAGCAGACAAGATTTTTTCGACCAGTTGCTAGCAAAGACCAGTTTCGTGTCCACTATTTCCCCATTGTTAACGTTGGCCAATTTTTGGTTTGGTAAATTCCTCCCATTGTTAGCAAAGACCAGTTTTATCGATCCGTTGTTAGCAAAGACCAGTTTCGGGTCCACTATTTCTCCATTGTTAACGTTGGCCACCTCGCTTTTTTCAACTTTCTCGAAACTAGGCATCGTTGTTAGTGAAAGGCTTTTTGTTCACCCTAACTATCTTATCCGCTGTTCGTAAAGACTCCCGCTTTTCCCTCCATTTTCTCGGGGGGGGGATGGGGAGGCGGGGGGGTGAGATCACGCCCGACCGAATTTATAATACCCATTTCTGAAGAAAGTGATGATAAAATTTATTTGGTAAATATTTATACTGATGAATGGTTTTAAGAAATACAAAATAAAATCTCTGCTCAACACGCAAAATTGTTTAAAGAATTTTGATTCACAATTCGATATTTTTTATTTCATAACATTTCAAAATATTTTATGTAATTCTTTTGTAAGGTCTGAATAGAATTGAAGAAAAGAATAAATTTTGGCATTTGTTTGAAACAAATGGATTCGTATATATTTGG